>PVIU01001015.1:165015-245287 GCA_004026605.1 Ondatra zibethicus | reverse complement strand
CATACGAAGGTGGTGAATTTCCGGCAGGCCTTCTGTGGAAAGAGGGGGACACCTCTGCCACGCGGTTGCCGAGATCTCTGCACGCAGAGGCTGGGGGTGACAACCATCTTCAGAAAGGCAACCGCTCTCTGGGGGTAGTGTTCGGAAATCCACGAGCTGGCCAGCTCCAACGCTGTTCCGACAGCGCAGCTCCAGCTGGGGAAGGCAGGCCAGACAGGAAGGGTTCAGCAGGTAAGAAACTACCTTGAAACTGCCTACGCTCTGGGTGTCGAGGGGCCCAGAGGGTGACGAGCCAAGTTCTCGGTGGGAGACCAGACCCGCTTGAAGACCGCTGGGCGACAACTCCACCCCCCAGAGCTGCTGCGCCAGGAGAAAAGTGTGCGCTGCGGAGTCCAAAGCTCTTTCCTGGGCTTTCAATTTCGACTCCAGGTCTGAGGATGAACACCGACACTGGAGTCCCTCCTCTAGCCAATCAAGGGGACTGACAACCAAGTCTTCCGAAGAGTCCAGCTGCAGTGAACTCAAAGATTTCTGCACCGTGGCAGCGGCAGGTTCCTCCCGTTCTCTCAAGGCTCTCGGGGCGCTGTAACCTGCTACGAAATCTAGCCATCTGGTCGGAATCATGCCACCGAAAAGCTGGCTCCAAAAAACCAGCTTCTGGAGCAAGCTAGGGAGCAGCGCAAAGAGCTGGGAAAGCAATCTGGTCCAGTACCTGGTCCGAGGCTTGGGCAGGGCGGAAGCAGCCAGTGCGGGGTCCCCGGAGTTTTCCCGAGACGAGGGAGTCAGCAAGTCGGAAGAGCGAGCGGACCATCGCCGAAGGAAGGGCAGCCGGAACCAGGAGCCCAGCCGAGGGGCAGGCCGCTTTCGAGGCCCGCGAGTGCCCAGCTCCATCTCCTTTCCCTGGCAGTTTCTCAGACAGGAGCGTGGCGGGGTCGGCGGCGTCAGGTCGGGCGGGACCCGAGGCCTACACAGCCTCAGCCTTACCCAGCCACCGAGTCGGTACGGCAGGCCGATCCCAAAGCCGGCAGAGGGGCCCCCGGGGGGGGAGGCTTCCGCGGCGGGCGGTGCACCGCACGGCTTGGCGGCCCCCGCAGGCTGCGACGGTCGCAGCCACGTCCATCCCGGCGGGGAAGGAGGCGCCCTTAGTCCGTGTGAGACCGCTCCACCATAAACCAGATCTCTCTCGCGGCAGCGGCGGCGTTTCCGGAGACCGCGGCCCGCACCCTGGCGCCAAACGCGCGGGCGGAAGGGCTGGGTGGCGGGCGAGCGCTCAGGGAAGCGAAGCCCAAAATGGCTGCAGCCAGACACCCGGAAGCTGCCAGACGGGACTGAGGACCGAGGGCGTCTACGTCTACCGCCCAGCGCCACCTAACGTCGTTCGCAGAACCCCACCCCCATCCCCCCGAGAGGCCGACTTGCCTCACCCTCGTGCGCGGCCGCTGATTGGCTGTGCCTGGGGTCCCTATCGGCTTCCTTACTCTGGGTAGAGCGGGCTCACACGCGGAGAGTTGCATCAGCCGGACCCGGGATGTACGCCTGCGCGGTCAATTAGCTCTGGTCTCCTAGGAGACCGCGCGCTCCACCCTCTGGGTTAAAGGGACCGGCTGGGGGAGGTAAGAGGGTGTCTACAGAACCTGAGAATTCTCCTAAGCCCCTTTTTATGGGTCCGATAAATAAGGCAAAGTGTCACTATCTGGCACGTCTATCGTTCTTCTCGTGTTGTTGAGTGCTTAAGTAGACGTGAATTAAGTATGAGGTGGGCGGTGCCATATGACCAACATGCCTGGGGTTATATGACACAGATGTAGACACAGATCATCCAAACTGCGTAATAGTAGTGAAAAACTCAAGTGACAGATGAAGTCATTCATGCATTCCTGTCCACTGCTGTAGGGCTTCTAGGTCTCTAGCGTTGCCTGCTGTCTAATTTGGACATCCCAAAGGAAACCGTGGTGTACAGAGCAAGCTGAAGTCAGAGTGGGACAAGAGTCTCTACATCTTTTGACTCTCGCGCTTCTCAGCAAAGGCATGCGCCACACACCCGGGCCTTTAGTTCGCATTCTTATTTCTTCTACTTTAATCAATAGTGCAATGACAAAGTCAGGTAGGGGAGTAGTTCGAACTAAGGTGGAAGATTGTTGATGTGCAAAGAGGCCAGCTGATCTTCATGCTTTGCGGGGCATGTTCAAGGAACAAGTTATTTCTTTCCCGAAACCAAGAGTTTCTGTTGTTTACTCCCCAACAACATCTTATTACTTATGTCTAGAAATATTTGGATTCTTAATTCTAAAAACTTTAGGAAAATGTATTAGTACTATGAGTTACTTTTCATAGTAGAAAAGAGACCCAAGTATGCAAATTGATTACTGGAAGCTTCAGGTCCTTTTGTGAGTAAGCTAAAACTATCATTTCTCTTTTGGCCAATGGGTCGGAAAGCTGTGATCCTATTATAGTGCCTAGCCAGATAGTGTAGGAACACAAACATTAGCTAAGATTCTGCTGTTATTCTCCTTTACAATCCTCGATTGTTTCCCACTGCCCACAGAATAAAGATTCTATTCAGCCTGAGCTCGCCAAATGCTACACAGCCTGCGATTCTCTTCATGCACGTTCAGGCTCAGTTGGCTCTTTTCAACACTGGTGACACAACACACCTCTTCACAGAATTTAACAGATTGTGCCGTCCTTTGCTGTAAATGTTCCTTCACGCCAGGCTATAATGAACTATACCAACTTCTTCAACTTCCCAATGACAAGAGAAACTGTTCTGTAGAAAGTTCCCTTGAAGCCAGGCATTGGTGGCATTCGCCTTTAATCCCAGAGATAGAGGCCAGCGAATCTTTGAGTTTGAGGCAAGCTTGGTCTACAGAGCAAGTTCCAGGACAGCTAGAGCTACACAGAGAAATCAGTGGTGATATTTTGTTTGTGATCTAACAAATAAAGCTTGCCTGATTATCAGAGTGCAGAGCTAAGCCACTAGTTAGCCATAGAGGCCAGGCACATACCTTCAATCCCAGCAGAGGGGGACAGATCTCTGTGAGTTCAAGGCCACCCTGGAATATACTAGATTGATCCAGTCTCAAAGAGAAACACAGAAAAGCGGTGGTGGATTACACCTTTGATCCCAACACTAGGGAGGTGGAGAGACTGGAGTGGTATGGCTGGGTGAAGAGAGGAATATAAGGCAGGTGGAGACAGGAGCTCAGACCATTCAGTCTGAGGATTCAAAGAGATAGGATCGCCCTTTCGGTCTGAGGTAGAGGTAAGAACTCTGATCTTTCAACTTTCATCCCGATAGCTGACTCCGGGATTTTATTATTAAGACCAATTAGAATTCGCACTACAGAAATCCTACCTTGAAAGCCTTGAAGCCGGGCGGTGGTGGCACACGCCTTTAATCCCAGCACTCGGGAAGCAGAGGCAGGTGGATCTCTGTGAGTTCGAGACCAGCCTGATCTACAGAGCTAGTTCCAGGACAGCCTCCGAAGCCACAGAGAAACCCTGTCTCGAAAAAAAAAAAAAAAAAAAAAAGCCCTTGAGGTTGGTTATTAACTGACCCATTAGAACCTTTTGGAGATTCCTTTTTTATTTTTTCTTATTTCAGAGTTTCTTACATTTGTATGATGTGTTTCTGTTATGTTCTATTCTATTGGTCTTGAGCTTCTTCAGGCAATTATTACTTAGGTCAGGGTTCCTCCTCCTTTTTTGTTTGTTTGGGTTTTGTGTTTGTTTAGTTTTGGTTTTTTGAGGCTGGGTCCTATGTAACCCTGGCTGGGTCCTATGTAGCCCTGACTGTCCTGCAACTTGACTCGATTTGCTTCAAACTCAGAGATCCATCTGTCTCTGCTGGGATTTAAGAGGTGCACCACCATGCCTAGCTGGCCCTTCCTCTTCCTCCTCTTCTTTCTTCTCTCTCTCTCTGTGTGCTCATGTGTACTGCCAGCCTTGCCAACGCTTGCCTGTGTGGAAGCCAAGGGACAGTACTGGGTGTTTGCCTCTTCCACTCCACCACACTTTCTGAGACAAGGTCTATCAGTGAACTTGGGATTCACTGTTTCAGCTAGACTAGCTGCCCAGTGAGCCTGTGGGCTCCCTGTGTCTTTGCCCTCCCGCACTAATTACCTGAGATTTTGTTGTGTTTTGAGTACTGGCTGGGGATCTGAGCTCAGGCCCTCATGTTTGCGCAGCAAGCCCTTTACCCACGGAGCCATCTCCTCAGCCTCAGTCAGAAGGTCTTAGAAATTTTCCATGTTCTCTTCACAAAGCCTTTTTTTGTTTTTCTAGACAGGGATTCTCTGCATAGCCCTGGCTGTCCTGGAACTTGCTCTGTAGACCAGGATGACCTTGAACTCAGAGATCTGCCTGCCTCTGCCTCCTGAGTGCTGGAATTAATAGCATGCACCACCATGTAGCATCACAGAGATATTTCTATGTGACCACAAGTAATAACATAGAAACCAACCATTTACTATAATAAATCATAAAGAAATTTAGTTTAAAATAATTTTCTATACCTATAATTTTACCATTTATTAAAGGCAAAATCAAATTTGTATATATCTTACCTTAAGATGAAAGGTTGGAGAGATTTCTCACCAGTTAAGAGCACTGGCTGCTCCTCCAGAGGACCTGGGTTCAATTCCCAACACCCACATATTGGCTCATAACTGTCTGTAACACCAGTTCCAGGGGATCTAATGCCTTCTTTTGGCCTCTAGTATCAGGCATTCATATGGTACACAGACATACATGCATGCAAACAAACAAAAAAACCCACATACACATTAAAAAAATAAATAAAAACTGGGCATTGGTGGAGTATGCCTTTAATCCCAGCACTCAGGAGGCAGATGCAGGCGGATCACTGTGAATTCAAGGCCAGCCTGGTCTTCAAGAGCTAGTTCCAGGATAGGCTCCAAAACTACAGAGAAACCCTGTCTTGAAAAACCAAAAACAAAACCCTAGTAAGATGAATATACCAAATTTTACATAGTCTTGTTTAAATGTTTAATATTGTACAACTTCTAGCATTGTTGACATTTTTGAGGTGTTTTGTATTTTTATTTTATAATCACCAGTGCTGGGAATGACACTTCACATAAATATATAGTACAAAAATGGCTACAGTATGGCTACAGACTTGCAGTGGGACAATGGTCTTCTACCCTGTAAAGATTTGTTGCTTGTATTGCTTTAATAAAATGCTGATTGGCCAGTAGCCAGGCAAGAAGTATAGGCGGGGCTACCAGAACAGGAGAATTCTGGGAAGAGGAAAGGCTCAGTTTGTAGTCATCACCCAGACACAGAGGACACAAGATGAGAATGCCTCACTGATAAAAGGTACCAAGGCACTTGGCTAATACAGACAAGAATTATGGGTTAATGTAAGTTATAAGAGTTAATAAGAAGCCTGAGCTAATAGGCCAACCAGTTTATAATTAGTGTAAGTCTCTGTGTATTTCTTTGGGACTGAACAACTGTGGGACTGGGTGGGACAGAAACCTCTGTCAACAAATGCCGCCCAACATGGGGCTCGAACCCATGACCCTGGGATTAAGAGTCCCATACTCTACTGATGTAAACAATGTATAAATATCTTGATCAGAGGTAGAAATATATAATGCAATATGATAAATATATCCTAAGGTTGTATCAGTATACAAAATGTCTTAAACAGAGGTAGAAATATGCATGCATGACAAAATACTTTGCATAGGTATACAAATATTGTAAACAGAAATAGGAGCATATTCAATATAACCAATATAATTTGAACTTGTATCAATATATAAAAATCTATACCAATATAAATTGTTCATAAATAATAGCTCACAAGTGTAGAAACTAGCTCGATTTGGGAAATAACCAGGCCAGCTTAAAGATAAAAAATTATATTTTTAATTGTTATGAGGGGAAACTCACGCCACAAGAATGGGAAGTCCGAGTTCCTCTGTGTCCAGTGGGAATCACTCAGAGACAGTGCGCACCTGGTCCGTCCCAGTTTTCTTCCTGGGCTCCAGGTAGCCATGCCTTAACTAGGCTCCACTTCTTAAAGGTGATTGGTTAACAGAGCTTCCCCCATCACACAAGTATTCACTCTATTACTCACTATTATTATTAGTGTAAGTAAGTTGACACTAATCTACCTATTATCCCATTCAATTTTCCCTCTTTTTTTTTTCTCTCGATCTCTGGGCCTACAGGGACCATTCCAGAAATTGTTGAAAATTGTGCCCTAGTTCCAAGTCAAAATTTATTTGATGATTTGTGTGTTTATTCATTCATTTTCTGAGACAAGGTTTCTCTATTAAGTATCTTTGGCTACCCAGGATCTATGCAGACCAGGCTAACCTTGAACTTACAGATATCCACCTAATTCAATGACTTGTTTGTTTGTGTTGTTTTGTTTTTCAAGACAGGGTTTCTCTAAGTAGCCCTGGCCATCCTTAAACTTGATTTGTAGAGCAGGCTGGCCTCAAACTCACAGATATCCACCTACCTCTGCCTCCCAAGTACTGATACTTTTTGCCTTTTTTACTTTTTTTTTTAATTTAAAAAGAAGGTTCTCACCAGGCGTTGGTAGTGCACACCTTTATTCTCAGCACATAGGAGACAAAGGTAGGTGGATCTTTGTAACACCCAATTCTGTGTTACCTTCTCGGTACAGTTTGCCCGCCACTGTACCGTACGCGAGCCGGGCAAGGGCCTGGAGATTGAAAGAACACCCAAGAGACCCGGGTCATTCGAAAGGAGAGCAGCGAAAGCCAAGCCGTTTATTCAACCTTGGGAAGATCCTTACAGACCTAGCTGCTGCACAAGGAATTCCCCCCAGGCAGGTGGGAAATTGCCACACCCAAGATGGAGTAAACAATGCCCTACAGCTAATCACCAGGTGGGGCAAAGGGAGCACAGGAACAAACAAAGTTTCAGCTGGCTGACCAGAAGCTGTCCTCAACAAGAACCCCAGGAGTAGGGGTAGACCCGGGCCCTACAGATCTTTGTGAGTTTGAGGCCAACCTAGTCTACAAGGGGTCATTCCAGGATAACTAGGGTTGTTACACAAAGAAACCCTGTCTTGAAAAACAAAACAAAAGGAAGCTGCTGTCTGTTCTGTAACGGCAGCCTCTGATTTGACTCTACTGTGCTCTTTCAAGTACCCTATTGTGGGGCCTCTGCAAATGCCACAGCCAGCAGAGTAAGATCCACATGAGGCAAGAAGGAAATCCGTTCAACACGACTCCGTAGCCAGTGTTGATCTAAACTTCCAGAGTCTGACCCTGACAGTTTATTGTTTGCACAATTAAGCATAGCAACTTGGCAAAAAGTTTCCTGGTGTAACACAATACCGTGTGCACTAAGAGGCATAATTACATTGAAACTTCTCTCAAAGTACATGCCACCTCTTCTGTGAAGATAGATTGTAGAGACAGGCTACATGTGTTATCTTAACGGTCATGGGGAAGGAGCTGGTATGGTCTCTGTCATGCAGAGCATAAAGATCCCAGAGACTCTTAGCCATCCTTTCTCAGCCTTCTGAGCAGGAAAACAGGTTATACATCTCTTCCAGTTGAGGTGACAACTCTGCGTGTTTAACATTCCTGGTTTCCTCAGTGCTGTTTGTGAGTGCACAGACCTCTGTGATCTCTATACCCTGTGCTGAACTAAATCACGTGATTGAAATTTCCCATAAACCCTAAAAGGTTATAGAAGCCAGATCTCAGAGACTCCTCAAGGGGGTTGCTGGAAGGCGCACTCCAAAGGCTTCTCTCTGAAGAGTGCCCTCAGCCTCCACTGCTGTCCCTCTCAATATAACTCTTTCCCTTTTCCTTTCTTTCTTTTTAAGACTTACTTTGTTTTGTTTGGTTTGGTTTGGTTTTTCGAGACAAGGTTTCTCTGTGTAGCTTTGGAGCCTGTCCTGGCACTAGCTCTTGTAGACCAGGCTAGCCTCGAACTCACGGAGATCCGCCAGCCTCTGCCTCCTGAGTGCTGAAATTAAAGGTGTGCGCCACCACTGCCCGCCTAGGACTTACTTTGTTTTATGTGAAACAGTGTCTTGCCTGCCTGTCTGTGCACCTCATGCATACCTGGTGCCTTAGGGAAGCCAGAAGAGGGCTTAGGATCTGTAGAACTGGAGATACAGATGGTGGCTAACTGGGTGTGGATGCTGAGACTTGAACCCTGGTCCTTGGAAGAGCACCAGTGCTCTTAACCAATAAGCATCCCCTTTCTCTTTCTCTTGATCCTCCTGCCTCTGCCTCCTTCAGCAAATCCTACCCGTGTGCGCCACCACAACTGGCTTCTCTTTCTCTTAATGAAGCTACTCTCCAAGTTAAAGGAAAGCCTCTCCTTGCCTTTAAGGCCCCTTCACATTTAGATCCTCTTATTTTGTGTCCTTTCTCTCTGATGCTCTCTCCTCCTCCTTGAGGCCCAGTGATGGTGGAGAGGAACTTTCTTTCTAGTACACCTCACAGAGAGGAGCTGTGTCAGCTTCCTTTCTAGACTGCTGCTGGTGCTCATCTTCTATTACAATAGCCTTCTACGTGAACAAACCTCATATTCCAATCCATTTTCTTAATTTGTTTTAAACGAGGCTTGAAGATGTAGCTCAGTGGTAGAGCACTGGTCTAGGAAGCCCAAGCCCTGGGCTTGATCCCCAGCATTGCAAAAGTAAATAATTAAAAACAAATGCAACTTTCTTGAGTGGACTTCCTGTTCCTTGTGTAGTTTATTTGGGGGTAGGGGGTTTGGGAAAGCATTTCAAGACAGCGTTTCTTGGTGTCACTGCCCTGGCTGGCCTTGATTTGTAGACCAGGCTGCCTCTGCCTGCCTAGTGCTAGAATCAAAGGCATGCACAACCACACCCAGCTCCTAGTGCAGTTTTAATTATAATTCTTTATTATTCTTATCTTTGAAGTTGTTAAGGGAGAACGTGAGGCCAGAAAGCATTTAAAAGTTATGAGAATCTGTGGCTTTGTCTTGCCATCTCACTGGAAGAGACCGGTGAATCAGCGAATCGGCCAGAGGGCAGAGGGCGGCTCTGTACACAGAGATAAGGAGCTGGCCAAGAGCTGGCCGCTGAAGACCAAAAGTCCTTGGATGGGCAGGCTGACTGACATTTTGGCAGAACAGCAAGCCCTAGTGCACTGTTTTTACCTCCAAAGATGTTGCCAGGCCTCAGCTAAAAGGTGCACGGCTTCTGGTTGTTTTCTGTTCTTCCAATCCCATCCCTCACTGTTCTGCCTTCACACCCTGTCTTTTCAACTTTTGTCTTTGTTGTTCAGATTTTTGTTTGTTTTTGTTTTGGGTTTTTTGTTTTGTTTTGTTTTTTGTTTTTCGAGACAGGGTTTCTCTGTGGCTTTGGAGCCTGTCCTGGAACTACCTCTTGTAGACCAGGCTGGACTCGAACTCACAGAGATCCACCTGCCTCTGCCTCCCATGTACTGGGATTAAAGGCATGTGCCCAGCTGTTTGTTTTGAGACAAGTGCTGGGATTGCAGATGTCTGCCCCCGTGTCAGGTGCTATTCACCTACCTAGGCTCTCAGAGACAACAGCCCTCGTCGTCATCACTATGGTCCATCACCTCCGTCCTAAAACCACCCTTCTATTCAGACATGGCGCTCATACCTGTAATCCCAGCACTTGAAAGGCTAACCCTGAAGAATCACTGTGAGTCTGAGGCCATCCTGGGCTATATCCTAGTGAGTTTCAAATCTCTCCAGAGTGAAAGAAACTCTGTCTCAACCAAACAAAATGAACAACACTCTTTCCTTCTCTTGCCTCCTACTCCGACACTCTCCTCTGGCAAAACCCCAACCTCAGTACAGCAAGCACCCACTCATCCCGCGCCTGCGTCCTGCGTCCTGCGCCTGCGTCCTGCGGTGCAGCCTCGCCAGTCACTCGGGCAGCTGACTGATTCCATTCCCACCTGCCCACTGATCTCATCGATGCTGGGTACCCTAGCCTCATCCCTTAGTAGTCCAGTTTTTCCCAGGCCTTGAGGCCATTTTACATTGCTCCCCCTTCAGATTTCTAGCCTTCCCATAAATACACATTCTTAGCTTAAAATCCCACCTCATATTGTAAAAGCCAAAGTCACATTTTAAGTTTTCATTACTGTGCCTAAGATCCAGGAAACAAAAATGCCTCTGATCTGCAAGCCCCTTTGCCCAAGGACAGACAGTTCCTGAAATGCTGGGGGCCATTGTTTATGGGAGATAACAAGCCAGTGTTTTCATTCACCTAAACAAATTTATTTGCCCCATGTGTACTGGATGTACTTGATCACGTGTGGGTGGGAGGTTCACAGGCAGGAAATAACGTCAGGATGTGTGCTTGCCCCTGATTGGACCTGATGGGAGATACGGAAGCCACTGCAAACTGGACTTGGGCTATTTTCTGGAAACAGGAATGGGCCTGGCCAGAGTCTGTCCACCTGGCCAGTATTTAATTAAAGCTTGTTTCAAATTTGGCTTCAAATTGTGGTAGTGGTCTTATTTTCAACCAGTGGGATTAACAATATTTCACTGAGAAAACAAAAGCCCACTCCATTTTTCCCCTGCCCAGTCCACCTGTAGCTAGATCCACATTCAGAACCTTTACTCTCATTACCCAAGAAGCCTCCAAGATCCTAGCCCTTTATGTCTCTTAAGGAACCCGGCTTTGTTATCCCTTCTCTGAAACACACAGATTTTTCTCTCAGTAATAAACTATTTAGGCTAGCATGCTTTAATGTAAAATATATTTTTAAACCCTCCTAGATACATTCTCCTACAACTTTATTCATTTTATTTTATGAGTATGAATTTTTTGCCTCATGTATACTCATGTACCATATGCATGCAGTGCCTGAGGGGGCCAGAAGAGGAGGCAAATTCCCTGGGAATTAAGTTACAGATAGTGATGTGCTGGGATTCGAACCAGGGTCCTCTGGAAGAGTAGTGAGTGCTCTTAATCACTGGGCCATTTCTCCCCTCCCCTCCAAGTTTTTTTTTTTTTAACCAAAGCTAGATATCCCAAGAGTTGCTTATATTCATGATTTCCATTCTCTCTCTCTCTCTCTCTCTCTCTCTCTCTCTCAAAGCTACTGCAGTGTGACCTTCACCCTGCCCCACCGACACACAGCCTCCAAGAATCTTTTTAGTAGTATACCTAGTCTCTGGATTCTGAATTGTGCCATCTCTAAGTTGCTGAAGCCTTCACACCCAGTTTTTATGAATTTGTATTATTTGGGAATTCCTTCTTTACAGATGATCATGTTAAAAATGAAGTCAGAGGTTAAGAGCACTGACTGCTCTTCCAGAGGTCCTGAATTCAATTCCCAGCACCCACATAGTGGCTCACAACCATCTGTAATGAGATCTGGTACCCTCTTCTGGCCTGTAGGCATACATGCAGACAAAACATTGTATACATAATAAAAACTAATAATTAAAAAGAAAGAAGTCTTAGGGTGAGCCCTAATCCAATTAATAGAATACTATTAAAAGGGGAAATTAGACAGAGACGTGTGTGTGTGTGTGTGTGTGTGTGTGTGTGTGTGTGTGTGTACGTGTACACACAGAGTGCTGTGAAAACGTGAAGTCAGGTGTTAGAGTGACATATCTGCCAGCAAATAACTGGACACTAGAAGAGAAACCTCAAACAGATTCTCCCCCATAGTCCGGAGCCCCGCAGAGACTCGCCACCTCTTCCTCTGAAGTGGATGGGATGACAGGCCTGCACCCACGCCTGGCACCGAGCAGCAGCTTTGCTTCCCTTGGTTGGCCTAGAATTTCTGCTATCTCTTCATCCTCCTCCTTTTCCCTTTTGTTACTCTTTGTCTTCCTCATACTGGTTTTTCTAGATTCTATAACCCAGGTGATTTCATCCAGTTCCAAGAATTTAAATGTCATCTAAATGCCGCAGTCCTGGGCCTAAACATCAGACTGACTGTGCCTGTGAGCCGCAGATTTCAGGCCTCTGTTCCACTCGGACATCCATCGGACAAGTCAGACTTACTGTGCCTTCATCTCATTCACACATACTAACCATAAGCGCACATTCGACCTAACTGAGCTAGTCCCAAGCCCCAGGGGACATCCTGAATGCCTCTTTCTCTTTGGGGGACTGAACCCGTGAGGCAGGCACTCTGCCTCTACACTAACCTCCCTGTCCCTGTCATCCTGTGTTGCTGGGTATTGGCTAGGACTTCACACATGCCCGGTAAGTTGTGCCACTGAGCTACATTCCCAGCCCCGGAATGACATTTGAAAATAAAGTCATGGCACAGCTGTGGGTACAAACCTGTAATCCCAGGACTCAGGAGGCTGGGGCAGGGTGATAAGGTGTTCAAGGATATTCTGGGGTACATAGGAAGTTAAAGGTTAACCTGAGCTACATAATGAGACCTTGGCTTGAGTTGGGGGGATGGGGACAGAAAGAAAGGAAAGGGAAAAGAGAGAAAGGAGGGAGCAGGGGTGGGAAGCTGTCTCAGTTAAAGATGTCCTCTGTGAAGCCCACTCTATCCACCCTCCCTTGGCCTGTCTTGTCCATGCCACCCTCTACCACTGCATAGTAATCCCTAGGTTTTGTGAGTATTGGTCCTGTACTTCCTGAAGACATTAAAATCCATGAATGTTAGTGACCTAGATAAAATATCATCCTGAGCTACTTGGGAGTTGACTAACTACCCATTGCCCTCAAGCAACTGGTGAGAAGGTTGTTTGGTGTTTATTACCAGAAGAAATTCCTAAAAATCTAGGGCCCTCTCACCACACACATGGCAACATTCCCTGGACCCAGGAAAAGATCTCAGTTGAAACCTAGAAGTCCTTGGAGCACAAACCTCACTATAGGCAGAAATAGAACATGCTTGTCGAGGTTTAAATGAGGACTGTCCCCACTGGCTCAGGTATGTAAACACTTGATCCCGGTTGGAGTGCTATTTAGGGAGGTAATGGAACCTTTAAGGTGTTTAACCTTACTGGAGGAAGTGTATCACTGCTGGGCGGGCTTTAAGAGTTTATAGCCTTGTTCTACTTTCTGTTCTCTCTCTCTGTGTCCCACTCTCTCTGCTTTTTGTTTGCAGTTGAAGGTGCGGTCTCTCAGCTCCCTGCTCAGGCCATCTGCTGCCATCCCTCCACTGCCATCATGGACTCTCACTCTGGAAATGGAAGCCCAAACCAAGTCTTCCTTCCTTAAGTTGTCCGTAGTGATGATGTTTGTCACAGCAGCAGAAGGGTAACTCATACACTACCCCAAGTGTGTGCTGCTGCTTTGGCATTGAATTTCAAGACAGGGTTTCTCTGCATAGTCCTGGCTGTTCTGGAACTGGCTCTGTAGACCAGGCTAGTCTTGAACTCCCTGAGATCTGCCTGCCTCAGCCTCCTGAGTGCTAGGATTAAAGGCTTGTGCCACTAAGCCCAGCCTACATTTTTAAGAAAAGTACTTATGCAAACCTTCAACAATTGGACTGGGGTGTTAAGTGTTAATAAATTTTTGTCTCAGAACTTTATAGATTCTGGAATTTTCCTTCAATGAACTATTTGCATCAAATTTGTAGAGCTAAATTTAAAGAGCTAAAGTCTTTCTAAGGGCTCTGTCTTAGTTAAGGTTTCTATTGCTGTAAAGAGACATCATGACCACAGCAACTCTTTTTTTTTATAAATTACTTGTATTTTATGTGCATTGGTATTTTACCTGCATGTATGTCTTTGTGAGGGTGTCAGATCCCCTGGAACTGGAGTCACAGACAGTTGTGAGCTGCCATGTATGTGTTTGGAATTGAACCAGGTCCTCTAGAAGAGCAGCCACTGCTCTCAACTGCTGAACCATCTCTCCAGCCCCAGATCATTGCAACTCTTATTTAATTGGGTGATATGAGATTCCCCTCTGTATGCTATGAATACTATTGGTTAATAAAGAAGCTGTCTTGGGCCTGGCAGGGCAGAATAGTGGTAGGCAGGGAAAACTAAACAGAATGCTTGGAGAAAGAAGGCAGAGTCAAGAGAAGTCATGTAGCCTCTGCCAGGGACAGACGCACTGGAACCTTGCCGGTAAGCCACAGCCACATGGATACAGATTAATAGAAATGGGTTAAATTAAGATGTAAGAGCTAGCCAAAAAGAATCTAGAACTAATAGGCCAAGCAGTGATTTAATTAATACAGTTTCTGTATGGTTATTTTGAGTCTGGGCAGCAGGGGACAAACAAGCAGTCTCCTACAACAATTGAGGCTTGCTTACAGATTCAGAGATTTAGTCCATTATTGTCATGGCAGGAAACATGGCAGCATGCAGGCAGACATGGTGCTGGAGAAGGGGCTGAAAGTTCCACATCTTGATCCACAGGTAGCAGGAGGAGACTGTGTACCAACCATACTGGGCATAGTTTGAGCATATGCGACCTCAAAGCCTACCTCCACAGTGACACACTTCCTCCAACAAAGACACACCTACTCCAACAAGGCCATCCTTCCTAATAGTGCTGTTCTCTAGGGGCCAAGCATTCAAACACATGAGCCTATGGGGGCCATACCTATTCAAACCAATACAGGCTCAATAGTTGAGTTCCTGGGAAAAGTCAGGTGACACAGGTGAAAGTGTCTGTTGCTAAGCCTGACAACCTGAGTTCAGTCCCCAGGATCTGCGTGGTAAAGGGAGAGAACCAACTGCTGAGACTTGTCCTTTCAGCCATGTATATTAGCAAACACACACATACACACTGAAAATAATTAAAAAAAAATTAAGTAGGGCTTAGGGGCATATACTTTTATAATCTCAGCACTCAGGGGCAAAGACAGGTAGATCTCTATGAGTTCAAGGCCAGTCTGACTATACCATGAGTTCCTGGCTCACTAGCATTACACAGTAAAACCCTATCTAAGCCAAAAAGAAAAAAACTGACAACCAAATGTCTTTCTTATTAAAGACTTGGGCTCATATATCCTTGTTCTCCTGTTTCCCACTTCCCATTACCCAGACTATTCACATCCAAATGCTGATGGCAGGCCCTTCATGGGGACTCCTTCCTCAAAGAAATCCATAAAGCCTCTAAGGAATCATAGAATATGGGCAGGAGAAACAGCTCTCACCTGAAATCGTTTTTAAGAAAGCAATGGTGTGGGTCAGTTCTCTCTCTCTTGATTTTAAGCATATGAGTGCTTGGTCTGTATGTCTATATGTGTACCACATGTGTGCCTGGTGCCCACAGAGGGAAAGGAGGGCATCAGATCTGGAACAGGAGTGATAGACAGTTGTGAACCATCGTGTGGGTGCTGGTGTAGCAGGACAAAACAGTGCAGAGGTTCCTCCATCTTGTATTCTTGAGGCCATTTCAGTTTTAGCTAGAATTTGATCTCCTTGATGGAGAATCCATGGGAAATTACCCAACTCTATTCTAGAAACCCAAGGTCAAGATGCCCCAGCTAACTCATCTTAGCTTCTATTAAACTGCTTGCTTATGTGAAGCCCTCCTGCAGCTGTCAGTCAAGATACTGGGATATGGTTTTTGCTTTCAAAAATCCTGTGCTCTAGATACTGAAGCTATCCCTGGACCCCTCCCCCCCAGATACATGAGTATAGTCCTGGTGAGCTGGAATAAAGATTTTTGATTGCCTATAATCTGTATCTAAGTGCTCATCTCTGGTACTCCCCCATAACACCGGGAACCAAATCTGGGTCCTCTGCAAAACAACAATTTCTCTTAACCGCTGAGACATCTCTATAGACCGTTGATAGGAAACACATTAGAACTGAGAGATAGCTTAGCAGTAAAGAGCACTCGCTGGTCTGAAATGACTAAGGTAAGGTCATCCTGTCCTGACTCCATTTTTTGTTTGCTTAGACAGTTCTCAGACCTCTGCCCACTCCCCCCAACAGTCATATCCGGCTTGGCAACATATGTGAGATTTCCATGACTGTTGGGAGCACAAAGGTCCTAGGCCTCACAGATAAACACTACAGAAACAAGAAATGTTTTCTGAGACAACAAAGCCTTGTCTCTTCAGTGGAAGAGATGTATAAACTGCTTTTGGCCCAGAAGGCTGGGAATGGACATGGCTATCCTTGTGGTATCTGTAGGGCCAGGCAGTACCTATCTCCTTCAAGCTCCCCCAAGCAGGAACAGAAATAACTAATAGTCTAGGTGACCTTTGTGCTATCTGTGTGACTGAGAGCACACCAGATCCTCTCCCTAGACCTTGCAGATAACACAGGTAGCCTACCTATCTCTAGAACCCATCTCCAGGGAAGAAGTGGCACTTATTTTGAGAAGAGTTTCAATGTAATTATGCCTCCTTGAGCACACAGTATTGTGTTACGCCAGGAAACTTTTTTCCAAGTTATGCTGTACTTAACTATACCAACAATAAACTGCACGGGGTCAGACTCTACAAATTTGAACCAACGTGGGCTACTGAGCCGTGAGGAACTAGATTTCCTTGTTGCCTCATGTGGATTGTTACTCTGATGACTGTGGCATTTGCAGAGACCCCCATACATGGCATTGACAGTCATCCAGCTATGTTAACCAAAATAACCATCAAGTTATGTCTAAAGCCGGGCAGTGATGGCACACATCTTTATTCCCAGCACTCGGGAGGCAGAGGCGGGCGGATCTCTGCGAGTTCGAGGCCAGCCTGGTCTACAAGAGCTAGTTCCAGGACAGGCTCCAAAGCTACAGAGAAACCCTGTCTCGAAAAAAACAACAAAAAAATTATGTCTAAAATAACTACTGTGCTCTGCAGAAGAAACAGTTCAAGGTTACTCTGACCTTCATCTCACTTTGATGTATCTTTGTGGTTTTTCCCTTTAAAAACTCTGTGTCCTGAGTTTGGGTGTGCCAGGAGAATTTTCAGGGGCACAAGCCCACTTCTTGGTCTGGCCATCAATAAAAAGGACTTAGAAGTTTTAATGGGCTTAATCAGTGTGTTGTCAATAACTATCTTTCAAGGATCACTACATTCTTCCAAAGGGCTCAGGATTGGTTCTCAGTATTCACAAGGTAGCTCACAAACATCTCTAGTTCTAGGGGATCCAGTGCCACCTTCTGGCCTCCTCAGGTACCAAGCATGCAGTGCACTTACATACATGCATATTTTTTTTAAAAAAATGTACACTTGCATACATGCACATAAAATAAAAACAGGTGAAAAAAATTTTTGAGGCCATGTTTTTCTGTGTAAGTCTGGCTGTTCTGGAACTTGCTCTGTAGACCAGGTTGACCTCGAATTCACAGAGATCTGCCTGTGTGTGCCACCACCACATAGCACAAAAACATTTTTTTTAAACAAAAATTTTCCATCAAGATGGCTAAATTCCAGAAGACAGAGTCTGAGAAATTCTTCCTTGTAAGACTGTGAACTCCTTGACGTCATCCACACGTTGGTCCTTTGAGTAGCCTGTGTCTTGACACCTCACCTGACCCAGAGAAGATCACCAGTGTTGTTTGTGGAAGAGGTCAACTACCCTAGAGGCATTCTAGCCAGCACTGCTTAGAATACTCTCCAGATTTTCACCTTTTTTTGG
Source organism: Ondatra zibethicus (assembly GCA_004026605.1). NCBI lineage: Eukaryota > Metazoa > Chordata > Mammalia > Rodentia > Cricetidae > Ondatra > Ondatra zibethicus. The sequence goes on along the minus strand of PVIU01001015.1, from coordinate 227,782 downwards.
GGGGGGGGCTGTTGTTTCCAAGACAGGGTTTCTCTGTATAACCCTGGCTGTCCTGGAACTCAATCTGGGGCTGGCCTTGAACTCACCACTGCCACCTGGCTATATTTTCACTTTTCAAATCCACACTAATCTTTGCCCTACAAACTTCAGTGTTGGGTAACTTCATTTCTGTTACCTCTTTCAACTTCAAAATCCAGCCCTGTGGGCTTCTTTGGTTTCTCTTCTCTCTGGTGACCTCTCTTTCCCAATCCCAGCTCTCTCATTCTCGCTCCCTCAGGGGGCTCAGATTTCTACCCCACTTGGCTAAGAAACATCCTTAACTAAGGCTCACCAGACTCAAGTTCAAACTTTTAAAAGCTCCACGGGGACACGTCCACAAAGGCTACAATGCCACAAAAGCACTTAGAAGCCCAGAGAGTAACACTTTTTACTGAAGACGATTCCCTTGGAAGCCCTACAGAATCCCCTTGTATGAAATCTGAATATCCACTCGCTTGAATTAAAGACTTCTGGGTAAAGCCCCTGAAAGGAGCCACAGAACCTCCATCCTCCATTTGGGGCTCACTTCTGGGCCACAATTCTGCTCCAATAGCTGAGAACTGTCACGTACCTCAAGAGGGATTATAAATTGGGACAGTAAGCTTTTTAAATGCAAAGAATTGTCTTCATCTATTTTCGTAACTCACAGTCAGGCACCTGATACAGGACCCAGGGCACATCTCCAAAAGCACCTCTTAAAAACCGTTTGTAGACAGAATTAATGAGGCATATCCAGGTTGACATCAAGTATATTAGGATGCTCTGAATCTATTGACCATCATACTAACTTAAGAAACTGTTGCACATTGCTTAGGAGAGCTGGCACAAGCTCAAGAGATAAACAAACCTGTTGCGGTTGTTGAGGTCAGAGCTTAGACCCTGACAACCCTAAAAACTAGGCATGACCACCTGTCCTCAGGAGGCCAATTGAAGAGATAAAACAATAGCAAAAAAAGGCAAAGGGCATTTATTCAATGTGTCATATTAGTGAAAAAATAAAGAGGTCCAGTGGCCCCATCTATAGGGTCTTGACATGGTTTTTTTTTAAAACAAATATTTTTAATGTGTATAGGTATTTTGCTTGCATGTATGTCTGTGTGCCACAGGGATCCTGCAGCCCACAGAAGCCAGAAGAAGCTGTCTGAATCCCTGTAACTGGAGTTATAGATGATAATTAAACCAGGGTCCTTTGGGAGAACATCAAGTGCTCTTAACCACTGAACCATCTTTCCAGCTCCTAAGTTTTGGTTTAAATAGAAAGCAAAGGTAGGACTGGAGAGATGGTTCAATAAATAAGAGCATGTACTGCAAGTGTGTGTGTGTGTGTTTGGGACAGGGTCTGTGGCTCTGGCTAGCCTCAAACTCTCTAGACTGGATTGGCCTTAGACACATAGAGATCCACCTTCCTCTTCCTCTCTAGTACTGGGTTTATGATATATGCCACCATACCTGGCTGCATTGCTCCCGTAGAGAACTGGATTTAGCTCCCAGTACCCACACTGGGTGGCTCACAACTGTAACTCCAGCTCCAGTAGAGCTGACAGCTTCCAGGGGTACATGCACATGTCATATACACAGATATTTATGCACACAAATAACTTAAAATAAGTAGATCTTTAAAAAGAAAAGTGTGTATTATTAGTTCCTGTCATTTTGATGATTTTGTAGTGTCTCGTGTTTTCTGAGTTCCCATCACTTAACAACTATCTTAATGCTGCTTGTTCCCTATGGCTTTGGAATGTGTTTATTCTTCATTTCGGTCTGTAGAATTCCTTTAGTATCCTCTGTAGGATTCACTTAATAGTCATAAATCCTTTTATCCTGCTTTTCTCGTGAAAAGCTTTTCTTTTATTCTCTTCATCCGTGACTGGTAGTTTTGCTGGGTCCACTAGTTTAGGTTGGCACCTGTGGACTTTCAGAACTTGAAGTACATCACTTTATTATTTTATTTTTTATACATAATTTATTTTTTATGTTCATTGGTGTGTTGCCTGCATGTTTATCTGTGTGAGGGTGTCAGAAGCCCTGGCACTGGAGTTACAGACAGTTGTGAGCTTCTGTGTGGGTGCTGGGAAATGACCCCAGGGCCATTGGAAGAGCAGCCAGTGCTCTTAACCACTGAGCCATCTCCCCAGCCCTATTTAGTTTTTTGTTTGCTTGTTTGTTTTGGTTTTTTGAGACAAGATTTCCTTATGTAACAGCCTTGGCTGTTGACCAGGCTTGCCTCAAACTCATAGAGATACACCTGCCTCTGCTGCCTGAGTGCTGGGATTAAAGGCATGCACCATCATGCTGGGATTCCCATTTGGTATTTTAAATAAGATTTTATTTGATGTGATTTGTGTAAGTACAAATATGCACATGTTCACATACGCACAGGTACCTACTCATGGAGGCCAGAAGAGGGCATCAGATCCCTAACATGGTTGCTGGGAGACAGTCTTAGTTTCTCTAGAATAGCAGTACACATTCTTAACTGCTGAGCCATGCCTCCAGCCTGCATTTTGTATGTTAACTACAGGTTGACATGGGGAGTTTTCTAGTCCCATCTGTTTGGTATTTTGCACAGCTACCTAGATGGACATCTTTCCCCCTGGATTTGGAAAATTTTCTTCTATGGTATTAGTGAAGATACTTCCCAGGCTTTGGCATGGACCCTTCTCCTTCTTCTATGCCCATAATTTGAAGGTTTGGTCCTTTCATGGTGTCCCAAATGTCTCAAATGTTCCATTCTTGTGGGTTTTTTTTTTATTTTATTTGACTGAATGACCTAATTCTTCTACCTTATCTTCAAGCCCTGATACTGTCTTCACATGATCCATCCTGTTGGTGAGGCCTTCCACTGAGTGTTATATTTGAGCCATTGAGTTTGTATGCATCTAAGATGTAGTACACGTGAGTGTATGTTTGTGCTTATTTATCAGTGTGGGTGTAGGCATGTGTGTGACACGGTGTGCATGTGGAGGGCAGCAAATGGCCTCCAGCTGTCAGTGCTCAGCTTTCTGCCTCGTTTGAGTCAGGGTCTCTCTGCCGCTGTGTGGGCCAGGCTAGCAGGCCTGAGAGCTTGCATAGACTCTCCCGCCTCTGCTTCCCATCTCCCAGTAGTGCATGCTGGGATTACAGACACACGCCCTCCTGCATTCTCTCTTTGCATGGGTTCTGGGGTTCCAAACAAGTTTCCACACAAATGCTTTTACTCTCTCACCCATCTTCCTACCCCTCCCTCCACCACTGAGTTTTTAATTTCAAGTTTAGGTTTCCTTCAGTGTTTCTGTCTCATTCTATTTTACATCCTCAGTTGTCTTCCGATTTCATTCAGTTCTTTGTCTTTTCCTGGAACTCATCGAGGACATTATTCCTGTCATTTAAATTCATTTAGGTGTTTATTCATGTCCTCTTTTGTAGTAAGGAGGCAAGTGGGCTGTGTTCCCGGCACCCGGTTAGCTTATGCCCGAAATAATTACACAGAAACTGTATTTATTGAATTGCTGCCTGGCCCATTAGCACTAGCCTCTTATTGGCTAACTCTCAAATATTCGTTTAACCCATTTCTAATAATCTGTGTGTCACCACAAGTTGTGGCTTGCTGGGAAAGATTCAGCTTGTCTGACCTGGCAGCTTCATGGCAGGCGGCTCTCTCTAACTCTGTCCCTTTCCCAGCATTCCGTTCTCTTATCCCTGTCTATCTAAGTCCTGCCCTATCAAAAGGCCAAGGCAGTTTCTTTATTAACCAATGAAAGCAACCCAAATACAGAAGGACCCTCCTACACCACTCTTTGAATTCTCTGAACATATTTACAGTTCTTTCCATTGTCTTTTTTTCTACCTTCCTTCTTCCCTTCCTTTTTTTTAATCTACCAGTGGCGCTTAACACTGCACAGGGAGTCATAGCTCCCAGAGGTTCCCTCCAGGTCAAAGGAAGTCCGAGAACTATCTAGGGCTGCTGGTTCCTTGCCTGTGAGAACAGGGGTAGGTAGAGGGGAAGTAGGTGTCCTCCCGTCTCTCACAGATCCAGTTCTGCGCACAGCTCTTGTAATCCCTCAGCTCCTCAGGCCAATCCCACAGGCTGACCACCTTCTCTGCTCTCTCCACAAAAGTCATGCTCTGAATGATGTTCCTCCCAACATGGATGCAAAAGTCTCCACGGATGGTCCCAGGCTCAGAGTCTGCAGGGTGGGTCTCTCTGAGCACCAGACCAGTAAAGAAGGGATGGTCATTCAGGTCAGGGTGGTGCTCCTTGAGAAGGTCCTCTGAAGCCTGAATAAATTTCAGACCAACAAGGTAGAATCCTGTAGCACAGATAACAAAAACTCAGAGACAGATATGGGGTTCAACCTGAAGATCAGAAAAACAAAGCAGCCAAGTCACTAGAGAGCTCTTACCTCTAAGAAGTCCTCAGACTGAAAGAGAGAGAGTTCCTGTCTTGTCCCATCTTATATTCCTCTCTAGAGCTGGGATTAAAGGTATGTGACTCCCTAGTACTGGAATTAAAGGTGTGAGCCACCACCACATGGAACTGTTTCTGCATTGATCTTGTATAGCCCAGGTTGGCCTTGAATTCACACAGATCCATCTGTCTCTGTCTCCCAAATCCTGGGATTAAAGGTGTGTGACACCATTGCCTGACCTCTAGTGGCTTAGTTTTACCTTGTGGTCTTCAGGCAAGCTTTATTTATAAAACATAAATAAAATATCATTATATTTCCTCTTTTTGTCTAAAAATTTGAAAAAGGTTATAACTAATATAAGAAAAGCTATATACAATAAGTATATAACTATATACAATATATACAGGCAATAAATACATCTACAGAATCACTTCTGTTCAAAATGCTTGATGATCTTTCCCATGAGCCCCCGCTGGACCCCATCAGGCTTGATGGCAATGAAGGTGCACTTTTTTTTGCCATGGTCCCCTTCAGAAGCAAGGTCTTTAACACGGGCTGGAATTCAAATTCTCTGGAACTTTATCTAGGCTGTTCTCATTGTTACCATTACTTAGCGTACTATGGGATGCTTGAAGTTCAGTCTTGGGGTACCATATATTGCCTGTTGAATGGGGTAGCTGAGGTAGTGCCAGCTCAGGTAGGGGCAGCTGTGTTTTTGATCATGTATCTAATATCTGATATCTGTCAGAGAGTTGGATTGTCAGGGTTGCCAGGGATGTGGGCTCTGACCTGAGACATAGGCAGGCAGGTGCTGTAAGTGGGTACCTAAAACCTGGGAGTTGGAATGTGGTGTAGTGGTGGCCTCAGACTTGAGGAAAGAGGCAGATGTACTATGTAGATTAGGAGACTACAAAGGTTGAGGAATTGGAGGGCAGGGATAAGACTCTGGAGGTTGAGGAGTTAGGGTTGGGGGCAGTGGACATGTGGGCCCTGAGATGCTGGGGGACAAGGTCATGTACATCCTATAATATTGAAGGTTAGCGTGCTGGAGGGCAGGAGATGGAGCCTTTGACCTGGGTGCAAATTCTGCTCAGGTCCTGAGGTACTGGTGAGTGAGCTGCATATGGTCTCTATGCATTTGGGGCTAGGGTACCAAAGGGAGGGAAATGTGATCTTTGATCTGGGGCATGTACTCCACTTGGATTCTAAGGTCCTGGGAAGAGCACCAACTGAATCCAAAGGGTGGAAGATTAAAGCTTCTAACCTTGAAAGCTGGGCCTGAGTTTTCTGAGAAACTGGGAAATGAGTTCCACATGGGTTAGGATGCCAGAGGGAGGAGGTGTAACCTCTAATTTGGAAAGCAAGCTTTTCTTGGTCTTGAGACATGGAGAGTGCTCACTTTTTTTTCTTTTTTGTTTGTTCTTTTGGTTTTGTTTGTTTGTTAGTTTTTTGAGACAGGGTTTCTCTATGTAGCTTTGGAGCCTGTCCTGGAACTTGCTCAGTAGACCAGACTGGCCTCAAACTCACAAAGATCTGCTTGCCTCTGCCTCCCAAGTGCTGGAATTAAAGGTGTGCGCCACTGCCCAGCAAACATACATTCATTCATTCATTCATTCATTTATTTATTTATTTATACAGTGCGCTGTCTGTAGGCCAGAAGAGGGCACCAGATCTCACTATAGATGGTGTGAGCCACCTTATGGTTTTGCTGGGAATTGAACTCAGGACCTCTGGAAGAGCAGTCAGCGCTTTTAAGCACTGTGCCATCTCTCTAACTCACATATTCTTTTTTGATTGTTTGTTTTGGCCTTTTGAGACAGGGTTTCCCTTTGTAAGCCTAGCTGTCTTGGAATTAGCTCTGTAGACCAGGCTGCCCTCAAACTCAGAGATCTGCTTGTCCCTGCCTCCCCAGTGCTGGGATTAAAGGTGTGCACCACAATGCCCAGCAGCAGCTTATGTATCTCTTTTGTTGTTGTTGTTGTTCTTTTTTGTTTTTAAGAAAGGGTTTAGTTACTTTAACTAGGCAAAGATGTGCTACATTTGTTTATGCTGCCTTTGTTTAATTATGTAAAGATGGGTTGCAGTTGTTTTACCTTTCCTGCCTAAGGCACTTGATTGGTCTAATAAGAAGATGAATGGCCAATAGATCGTCAGTAGGAGGGATACACAGAGCTGGTGGGCAGAAAGAACAAGGAAGAGAGAGAGGAAGATGCCTGGGCCAACCAACCAGGCAGTTGTCAGCCAGCCAGACATGGATTAGGACATACAAAATAGAACACCTGATTTTTGATAAAGAAGCAAAAAATATCAAATGGAAAAAAGAAAGCATATTCAACAAGTGGTGCTGGCATAACTGGATATCAACATGTAGAAGAATGAAAATAGACCCATATCTATCACCATGCACAAACTCAAGTCCAAATGGATCAAAGACCTCAACATAAAGCCAGCCACACTGAACCTTATAGAAGAGAAAGTGGGAAGTACGCTTGAACGCATTGGCACAGGGAACCACTTCCTAAATAGAACCCCAGCAGCAAAGACACTGAGAGAAACAATTAATAAATGGGACCTCCTGAAACTGAAACGCATCTGTAAAAGCAAAGGACTTGGTCAACAAGACAAAACGACAGCCTACAGAATGGGAAAATATCTTCACTAACCCCACATCTGACAGAGGTCTGATCTCCAAAATATACAAAGAACTCAATAAATTGGAAATCCAAAAGATCACATAAGCCAATAAAAAATGGAGTACAGACCTAAACAGAGAACTCTCAACAGAGGAATCTAAAATGGCTGAAAGATACTTAAGGAAATGTTCAACATCCTTAGTCTTCAGAGAAATGCAAATCAAAACAACTCTGAGATTCCATCTTACACCTGTAAGAATGGCCAAGATCAAAAACACTGATGACAACTTATGCTGGAGAGGTTGTGGGGAAAAGGGAACACTTCTGCATTGCTGCTGGGAATGCAAGCTGGTACAACCCCTTTGGATGTCAGTGTGGTGATTTCTCAGAAAATTAGGAAACAGCCTTCCTCAAGACCCAGTAATAACCACTTTTGGGTATATAGCCAAAGGATGCTCAATTGTACCACAAGGACATGTGCTCAACTATGTTCATAGCAGCTTTGTCATAGCCAGAACCTGGAAACAACCTAAATGCTCCTTGACTGAAGAATGGATAAGAAAAATGTAGTACATTTACACAATGGAGTACTACACAGCAGAAAAAAAAATAATGACATCTTGAATTTTGCAGGAAAATGGATGAAATTAGAAAGCATTATTTTGAGTTAGGTAACCCAGACACAGAAAGACAATTATCACATGTACTCACTTATAGGTGGTTTTTAAACATAAAGCAAAGAAAGCCAGCCTACAAATCACAATTCCAGAGAACCTAGACAACAATGAGGACACTAAGAGAGACTTACATATATCTAATCTACATGGGAAGTAGAAAGTAGAAAAAGACAAGTTCTCCTGAGTAAATTGGGAGCATGGGGACCTTGGGGAAGGCTGAAGGAGGAGGGGAGAGGCAGGGAGGGGAGCAGAGAAAAAAGTAGAGCTCAATAAATATCAATTTAAAAAAAGGACATACAAAATAAAAGAAAGATAAAAAGCCCTAAGGCAAAACATAGATGAAAAGAAATAGGTCAAATTAAGTTATAAGAGCTAGCAAGAAATGAGCCTAAGCTAAGGCTAAGACTTCATAACTAATAATAAGTTTCAATGTCATGATTTGGAGCTGGTTGTCCAAAAGAGCCTGCTATATTTCTCTGTATAGCCCTGGTTGTCCTGGAACTTGCTCTGTAGACCAGGTTGACCTTGAGTGCAGAAATCCACCTGCCTCTTCCTCCTGAATGCTGGGATTAAAAACATGTGACATACCACCTGACATATATTCAATTGTGCATAAAAAGATCTGAAAAGCTTCCGCCTAGTCCAGGATGGAGACCATCACAGATCCCCATAGACAAGGATGGAGACCATCACAGATCCCCATAGACAAGGATGGAGACCATCACAGATCCCTGTAGATACAGATGGAGACCACCACAGATCCCCGTAGACAAGGATGGAGGCCACCACAGATCCCCATAGACAAGGATGGTGACCATCACAGATCCCTTTATATAAGGATGGGGACCACCACTCTTGTAAGATAAGGCCTACAAAGCAGAAAGATGATCCCAACTGGAGTCTGCCTGAAGGGCCTAGCAACAGGCACTGTCAGAGGTCCTGATCATCCCTGGCCAATGAGGGGCCACACGCAATGTGAATGGATCAGAAGGCAGCCTGGGTGCTGGAAGAAGGGTATATAAAGCTCTCCCCATTGCTGGATAAATGAGTCTGCTGCAGGCCTGACCCCTGGTGTCTATGTTATTTTTGCCACACCTTCTCACTTCCTCCTCGGAGGAAGCTGGTAGGACCCAGCTACATCTGGCACCTGAACAGGTTCTGTTATCTCCCTCTCCTCTCTTGCGGCACTGGACAGCACCCCCAAGATGGTGTGTTTCAGTGAGAAAGCCCCTCGGTCCCTTCAACAGGAAAGCGTTAGGACCTCTTTCTTTTCTTTTCTCTTCTCTTTCCTTCTTCCTTTCCTCTTTCTTTCCTTCCTTCCTTCCTTCCTTCCTTCCTTTCCTCCTTCCTTTCTTTCCTTCTTTCATGTTGTCTGTCTTGTTTGTCTGCCTGTCTGGTTAGGAAGGCACATTTTTTTGTTTGTTTCAGTTTGCCCAATGCTTCCACATAAGGGCTGACTCTCCCCCCATCAGGAGATGGAACCAAGGCTCGGCTTCCAAACACCATCCCTCATCTGGAGATACCATGTGAGCATATGGCTTTAGCCTTTTATAAAAAAAAGCTACAGGGCTGGAAAGGTGGCTCAGAGTTAAGAGCACTGACTGCTCTTCCAGAGGTCCTGAGTTCAATTCCCAGCAACCACATGGTGGCTCACAACCATCTGTAATGAGATCTGGCGCCCTCTACTGGCCTATAGGATATATGTAGGCAGAATACTGCATACATAATAAATAAATCTTAAAAAAAAAAAAACTACAGAAGTTCCCCACAAAATTCATAAAGGTCCGACACAATTTCCCACCCCTGTTGACTGTTGTCTCCCTCTACAAAACGACCTCTCCTTCACCTCCACCCCTTCCATGTCTCTCTGATCTCTCCACGGCATCTGATGAGGAGATAGGCAGTTCAAGTCCCGCGAAACATGCTAAGGAGAGCGCGACCACAGTTAAGACTGCACGGTCTGCTTCCCCGCCAGCTCCACTCCTGCATCCGGAAGCTACTCCTCTGTCACGGTAAAGCTGTGCTGGAGCTGGCTCCCTTTCTTAGATGGAAATTGGCTTATGCTGGTCAAGCCCACTGAAACTCTTAATGTTACAGTGATCCTTGACATGCTGCTCACTGGATGAGGTAACTTTGTCCATCCCATCCATAGGTACAAATTGGCCATCGGACCTATGTTGACTGAGTTTTCTGTCCTGCCCGGTTCCCACAATTGTTCCAAAGAAATCACACAGAGGTCTACATTAATCATAAACTGATTGGCCCATTAGCTCAGGCTTCTTATTAACTTTTTTTTTTTTTTGGTTTTTTGAGACAGGGTTTCTCTGTAGCTTTGGAGCCTGTCCTGGAGCTAGCTATTGTAGACCAGGCTAGCCTCGAACTCACAGAGATCCGCCTGCCTCTGCCTTCCGAGTGCTGGGATTAAAGGCGTGCACCACCACCGCCTGGCTTCTTATTAACTCTTATAACTTATATTAGCCCATTATTCTTGTCTGTGCAAGCCACATGGCTCAGTACCTTGTTCAGCGAGGCAGTCACATCTTGCTTCTTCTGTGGTGGGCTCACAACTGCAGAGGGGAATGGGCTTCCTCCTTCCCAGAATTCTCCTGTTCTCATTGGCCCGTGCTACTTCCTGTCTGCTTGTCCCGCCTATACTTTCTGCCTGGCTACTGGCCAATCAGCGTTTATTTAAAATATAATTGACAGAATACAGACCATTCTCCCACACCAGACCTACTATCAACAGGTTTCTGACCTGGCTTTCCAAGCTCTTAAGGCATGCGTCTCATGGGCCCTGCAATCTTATTCAACAGCCAGAGGAACTTTTTACTGATTTTTTTTCCATGTGTCAATGAGGCAGTGGAGTGGAGAGTAGACCCGAGCCCCACTAGGGAAATGTTAGACAATTGGTGTTGGAAGAGCTTACTGCCCCCACCCATGATGCGGTCGCAGTGGCCCACAATGAGGACATTCACAAGTGGGTACTGGCCATAGAGATCTTGACCCCAGTAACGGTCATATTGCTACCCTCATTGCTTCCCTGGATGCTCTCCTGTGGACAGACAGTGTGCCAACAAAACACACCAGGGCCCCCAAGTAGATAGATCTTACTGGGGATGTGGCAAACCAGGCCATCTGTGGCATGACTGCTCCCAGGCAAAACCTAGGCCCCAATGCACCAGATGCATTAAGGGATTTCATTGGGCAAAGGATTGCAGATCACAGTCTGCCAAAGACCTGCCCCTTTAAACTCCAGGTAGGATGCTCCTCAGCCTCTGCAGTAAGAGGAGGCTCTGGCAATCCAAAAATCTATTGGACACTGCCCATTTTTCCATGCTCCCCAATGCTGACCATCTATCTTGATGGGCAAGTAGTTAGAGGCTTGGTGGACATGGTGTGGACATCACCATATCAACAGAAATGGCAGGTCTCCATTTCCCCCATTGGAAATTTAAACCTGGGCCTCCCGTGAATGGAGCAGGAGGCCAACAAGATTTGAAGCTTACAACCTGTCCAGTCCATTGGAAAGACCTTGATGGGGACCAACACCAACAATTCTTCCTGGTTCTTTTTTTTTTCCATGATATTTATTGAGCTCTACATTTTTCTCTGCTCCCCTCCCTGCCTCTCCCCTCCCTCTTTCAACCCTCCCCCAAGGTCCCTATGCTCCCAATTTACTCAGGAGATCTTGTCTTTTTCTACATTCTACTTCCCATGTAGAGTAGAACTATATAAGTCTCTCTTAGTGTCCATATTGTTGTCTAGGTTCTCTGGAATTGTGGTTTGTAGGCTGGCTTTCTTTGCTTTATGTTTAAAAACCACCTATAAGTGAGTACATGTGATAATTGTCTTTGTGTCTGGGTTACTTCACTCAAAATAATGCTTTCTAGTTCCATCCATTTTCCTGCAAAATTCAAGCTGTCATTATTTTTTTTCTGCTGTGTAGTACTCCATTGTATAAATGTACCACATTTTTTTTATCCATTCTTCAATCAAGGGGCATTTAGGTTGTTTCCAGGTTCTGGCTATGACAAACAAAGCTGCTGCGAACATAGTTGAGCACATGTGGTACAAATGAGCATCCTTTGGCTATATACCCAAAAGTGGTATTACTGGGTCTTGAGGAAGGTTGTTTCCTAATTTTCTGAGAAATCGCCACACTGACATCCAAGGGGGTTGTACCAGCTTGCATTCCCAGCAGCAATGCAGAAGTGTTCCCTTTTCCCCACAACCTCTCCAGCATAAGTTGTCATCAGTGTTTTTGATCTTGGCCATTCTTACAGGTTTAAGATGGAATCTCAGAGTTGTTTTGATTTGCATTTCTCTGATGACTAAGGATGTTGAACATTTCCTTAAGTATCTTTCAGCCATTTTAGATTCCTCTGTTGAGAGTTCTCTGTTTAGGTCTGTACTCCATTTTTTTACTGGATTACGTGATCTTTTGGATTTCCAATTTCTTGAATTCTTTGTATATTTTGGAGATCAGACCTCTGTCAGATGTGGGGTTAGTGAAGATCTTTTCCCATTCTGTAGGCTGTCGTTTTGTCTTGTTGACTGTGTCCTTTGCTTTACAGAAGCTTTTCAGTTTCAGGAGGTCCCATTTATTAATTGTTTCTCTCAGTGTCTTTGCTGCTGGGGTTCTATTTAGGAAGTGGTTCCCTGTGCCAATGTGTTCAAGTATACTTCCCACTTTCTCTTCTATAAGGTTCAGTGTGGCTGGCTTTATGTTGAGGTCTTTAATCCATTTGGATTTGAGTTTTGTGCATGGTGATAGATATGGGTCTATTTTCATTCTTCTACATGTTGATATCCAGTTATGCCAGCACCACTTGTTGAATATGCTTTCTTTTTTCCATTTGGTATTTTTTGCTTCTTTATCAAAGATCAGGTGTTCGAAGATGTGTGGATTGATATCCGGGTCTTCTATTCGGTTCCATTGGTCCTCCTGTCTGTGCTTATGCCAGTACCAGGCTGTTTTCAATACTGTAGCTCTGTAGTAGAGTTTGAAGTCAGGGATTGTGATGCCTCAGGAGTTCTTTTGTTGCCCAGGATTGTTTTGACTATCCTGGGCTTTTTGCTTTTCCAAATGAAGTTGAGAACCGTCTACCTGGTTCTTAATGATGTCATCAAGCTGATCACACCACAGGCACAGTCCCATTGCTGAGTCCTCCTGAGGCGGGGTCAATAAGGCCTGAGCAAAGAACTCTGGATCCCACTGACTGTCCATGTAATAAATAAAAAAGGGAGCTATGTAGGAAGATAAGGCCTACAAGGCAGAGAGATGAGCCAATCTGGGGTCTGCCTGAAGGGTTTAACAGCAGGAGCTGTCAGAGGTCCTGACGGCTCCTAGCTAGCCAATGAAGGGCCACCACACAAAGTCAATAGATCAGAATGCAGCCTGTGTGCTAGGAGGAAGATATATAAGGCTCTTCCCATTGCTGAGTAAACGAGTTTGCTGTAGGACTGACTCCCGGTATGTATGTTAGTGATGCCTTGCCTTCTTACCCCCTCCCCTGAGGGAGCCTTTAAGACCCTGCAACACACCTTAGATCCCCATAGACAAGAAAGGAGACCACCACAGATCCCCATAGACAAGGATGGAGACCACCACAGATCCCCATAGACAAGGATGGAGACCACCACAGATCCCCGTAGACAAGGATGGAGGCCACCACAGATTCCCATAGATAAGGATGGAGATCACCACAGATTCCCATAGACAAGAAAGGAGATCACCACAGATCCCCATAGACAAGGATGGAAACCACCACAGATCCATGTAGATAAGGAGCTAAATATGAGGTTACCAAGAAGAGCTGTAGCTACATCTTGGTAACTATGGCAAAAGTTAGCTATCTGTAGGGAGTAAAGCTTGTAGGCATGGTAAACTACACGCTAGTCATAGCTGGAAACAAAGGAAGCATGGTTTAATTAACTGGACTCTACCCAGAGACCAGTAACACCTTTAAGTTAGGTGGTTGGAAGTGTCAGTCAGGGTTAATGGTGGCCAGAAGAACAAGCCAAGGTCATCAACTAATCAAGGATGGACTGGAAGAAGGAGTGGGTTGGCATAATCACTCAGCAGGTAAAGGTGCTTGCTGCCAAGCCTGTTGATCTGAATTTGATTCGTAGGATCTACATGGTAGGAGAGAACTAATACCAAAAAATTGTCCTCTGACCTCTACCCAAACACTCTGGTGTGTACATGTGTGCACACACATGCATGCTCACTCATACACATGCACACACCCACAACAATTTTTTTTAATGGACATAGTGGGCTTCAGTGTCTGACCACCATCATAATTGTTTGGGTAGCATATGGATGGCATATAATTGTCTCTGTGGTTAGCCTACATAACAAGGACATGTGAGTCCCTGTTAGCTCAACCTGTGATATGGCCAAAGAAATAACCAATTTAGCTGGGTAGTGGTGGCACACGCCTTTAATCCCAGCATTTGGGAGACAGAGACAGGTGGATCTTTGTGAGTTCGAGGCCAGCCTGGTCTACAGAGCAAATTCTAGGACAAGCTCCAAAGCTCCAGAAAACCCTGTCTCGAAAAACCTAAATAAATAAATAGCCAACTTAATAAATATGACCTCTGTCTTTCTCTAGTCTCTGTTATCTCCTATAAAAAGCCTCAAGACAAACAGGTCAGTGGCAGCTCCCTTCAGCTGCTCTTATTCCCAAAGCCTTAAATCTTTCCTGTAATCCTACACAGGAGCTCTGATTGCTTGCTCTACATTAAATATTTAAGATTTCTATAGAATAAGCCAGGTGGTGGTGGCACACGCCTTTAATCCCAGCACTCGGGAGGCAGAGGCAGACAGATCTCTGTGAGTTCGAGGCCAGCCTGGTCTACAAGAGCTAGTTCCAGGACAGGCTCCAAAGCTACGGAGAAACCGTGTCTTGAAAAAAACAAAACAAAACAAACTAACAAAAAACAAAAACAAAACAAAAAGAAAGATTCTATAATTAAACTCTTTCTTGTCCATCAACATTTTTCCAGTTTTTGTGACAAAGGAGGACCCAGAACCACTGACTCAGTGTCAGCTTTGGTGATCATGAACTTGCAGCAGCTTAACCTTGGGGTTATGCATACCTGAGACTAGAAAGTCTGTCCTTTTTAGGGATCTTCATTTCCCCCATTTCAGGTACAGAGACATCTAACCAACGTTCTGCTGCATGGGGAGTCTAGGGATTTGTGTTTTCTAGAAGCCTCCATGAGGCAGCAAAGAACCAAGACGGAACTGGCCCAGCCATGACCAACCAGTGTGCATCAGCTGCCTCTTGATGACCTGGAGGTCCCTTCGGGCCTGAGACTCACAGTAGCAGTTAGAGGTATATGTCTAACGTATGTTTAAATATGTTAACACATGTTGAAGACTGCGTAGTAGAGACGGTATAGGTAGAGCCTGGTGTGTGTGCTAGACCCAGAGGCAGTGGTTTCCTCCCAGCAATAATAGAGGACCGTCTAGACAGAGCCCTGCACTGGGTGCAGTGGCACATACCTGTGACCCCAGCTTCTGGAGAAAGAGGCAGGAGGATTTCTGCCAGTTGGAGGCCAAGCTGGTCTATGTAGTGTATTGGGTGAAAGTGAACAGTGACCAAAGTGGCCATCGCAGAGAACACGGGAGTAGACAACGGCAAAAGGGCTATTGTCAGACTTTTGTTTTGTTTTTGTTTGTCAGACTTTTTATTGATTTTTATTGAGCTCTATGTTTTTCTCTGCTCCCTTCTCTGCCTCTCTCCTCCCCTTCAACCCTCCCCCAAGGTCCCCATGCTCCCAATTTACTCAGGAGATCTTGTCTTTTTCTACTTCCCATTTAGATTAGATCCATGTATGTCTCTCTTAGGGTCCTCATTGTTGTCTAGGTTCTCTGGGATTGTGATTTGTGGGCTGGTTTTCTTTGCTTTATGTTTAAAAACCACCTATGAGTGAGTACATGTGATAATTGTCTTTCTGTGTCTGGGTTACCTCACTCAAAATGATGTTTTCTAGCTCCATCCATTTTCCTGCAAAATTCAAGATGTCGTGTTTTTTTTTCTGCTGTGTAGTACTCCATTGTGTAAATGTACCACATTTTTCTTATCCATTCTTCAGTCGAGGGGAATTTAGGTTGTTTCCAGGTTCTGGCTATGATAAACAAAGCTGCTGTGAACATAGTTGAGCACATGTCCTTGTGGCATTTATTATTTTAAAAATAAATGTTCCAGGGCTGGAGAGATGGCTCAGAGGTTAAGAGCACTGGCTGCTCTTCCAGAGGTCCTGAGTTCAATTCCCAGCAACCACATGGTGGCTCACAACCATCTGTAATGAGATCTGGTGCCCTCTTCTGGCCTGCAGGCATACATGCAGGCACAACACTGTATACATAATGAATGAATAAAGAAATATTAAAAAAAAAATGTTCCAGGCCAGGTGGTGGTTACAGCACTCAGGAGGCAGAGGTAGGTGGATCTCTGAGTTTGAGGCCAGCCTAGTCTACAAAATGAGTTCCAGAACAGCCAGGGCTATACAGAGAAACCCTGTTTCAAAATAAAATAAAATAAAATAAAATGTTCCTAAGAGCAGAACAAGCTCTAGCTTCATAGCAGGCCACTCCAGGCCAGATCAGAGAGGCAGCTGCACATTCCTCAGAGCCTGTTGGCAGAGAGCCCAGGGCAGAGCAGCCAGAAAGGAAGGAGAAAGGACCCAGTTCTGGTGGCTCCTGAACATAAAGGTCTAGGGAGAAGGACAGGGACCCCTAAGTGGCTTCTGGTGGGAGGGATTGAGAAGAGGAAACTAAGGCAGAAAGGAGCCCCCAGTCAGCAACTGCGGCATTTTGGAAACCTCACCTGGCATAAGAGAAACTAGGAAAGTGGTGAGTCAATCTTAGGGCGAGGAAACAAGGGAAAGCGGGACAGAGATGGCGAAGGAAATGGGAAGTGAGGGAAGGAGAGGGCTCTAGAATCTCCTGGAATTTAGGAGGAGCCTGCTTTTCCTAAACCCTCCCAGATTTTGACCTACTTTTAGTTACCCAGGAAACTCAATAACCTCTGTGACATTCCCGTTAATCAACTTGACAGAATCTATCATCGCTTAGGAGGGGGGCCTTTGGGAATGCCTGTGGGAGGTAATCGTAGTTGACGTGGAAAGAGTCAACATGTTTGTGGGTGGGACCTTTCCTAAGCTTAGGATCCTAGACCGTGCAGGGGAAACCATCTGAGCACTCGCATGCATGCAACCACTGCTCTTTCTTCTGACTGCAGACGCGTGACCAGCTGCTTCAATTTCCTGTGGCCTTGGTGGATTACTCATTGAGCTGTGAGCTAAAATAAACTCTTAGGTTGCTTTGATCAGTGTATTTTATCAGAGCAACAGAAACAGTAAGCCAGCCCTTCAAAGAGCCCCATCGCTGGTCTGCACGGATGCTTGAAAGAGATGGGCTTTTTTCCTCAGTTACTTTTCTATTGCAGTGAAGAGACACCACAACCAAGAAAACTTTTGGGAGCGTTTGAGACTTACAGTTCCAGAGGATTAGAATCCATGACCATTATGGTTGTGGAATATTGTTTTAACTAGGCAAAGATCTGTTACATTTGTTTATGCTGTGGAATATTACCTTAATGATGTGAGGATTATTACATTTGTTTGTGCTGTAAAAATGTGGTGCATTTGCATTAATTAAATAAAATTCAACTGGGCTCAGAGAGGCAGAATTCGCAACTGGTTGACAGGAAGCAGCCAGGAGGAGTTTAGTGTGGGTTTTTTTTTTAGTTGAGGCATTGTGGAAGGGAGTGACTTCCAGAGACACTAGCAAAAAGAGAAAGTTAGCCAGTTGCTATTCCAATTCTCTGAGCTTTCAGGTTTTCACCTTAGCCTTTGAATCTTGAGTTTTATTAGAATGATAGAGATTTAGTTAGAACTATCTTTAGTAACAGCGATAGAGTCATTGTCTGAGGGAACAGAATTCCTCCCGTGTAGAACAAATTCTAAATGATTTTAATAATAAAAACTCAGAGTCAGATATAAGGTTTAATGCTGAAGATCAGAGAAGCAGAGCAGCCAGCCACTAGAGTTCTTACCTCTACCAATGCTCAGATCAAAGGGGCGACCATATCTCTACAAATCCTCAGACTGCATCTTCAGACTGCATTCTTAGACTGCCCTGGGCTCCTGTCTCCTGCCTTCTATCCCTCTCTCCGCCCAGCCACATCCCTTCCTGTCTCCATGTCCCTAGTGCTGGGATTAAAGGCATGCGACTCCTAAATACTGGGATTAAAGGTGTGTGCCACCACTGCCTGGCCTCTATGGCTACTAGTGGCTTAGCTCTGCATTGTCATCTTCAGACAAGCTTTATTTGTTAGACCACAAACTAAATATCACTACACCCCCAGGCTACTTCACTAGTGGCCAGGCTGCTAGTTTAAAGTGCAGCCACTGTAGCAAAGGTAAAACTACACACCATGGTGGGAAGCATGGCAGCAGGCAGGCAGGCAGGTAGGCAGGCATGGTGCTGAAGCAGTAGCTGACTCACAAGCGCAAGAGAGGAAATCAGAAAGAATCCTCAAAGTCCAAAGCCAGTGACATACCTCCTCCAACAAGGCCACACCTTCTAACCCTTCCCAAATGGTACCACCTACTGGGCACTGAGTATGTAAACATGTGAGCCTACTGGAGTCCATTCTCATTCAAGCCACCATAGCACCTGTGCACATACAATGCCCTCCCCAGGTAAGATCCCACTATTTTTAGTATCTTTGGACCCTAGCTGTGGGGCTTCACATAGACAGCTCAGGCAACCACAGCCAAGGACAAAGGAGTAGTCACCCTGCAATAGCCACACCAGAGGACAGCAGGGTCATTCCCAACTCAACTCGCAGGACTGTCACTACCAACAGTCACACCCCAGCGCTCACAGTAGACAGGAGGATAACAACAAAATGAACCGAAGGGGAAGAATGCCTGGGCTGGTGTCTGCAAACTGGAATGCTCACAAGACAGAGCATCTGTGGGGTCACACAGGGCCACTGCAGCAGGGCAACAGGGAGGTAAACCTGTCTCAAGGTCACTTCCTCCAAAAGCACCCACCATACCCATCTATCCCCAGTCACCACCATGACCTTCATCGCCAGCTGAGTGTCTCCTTGTTCATCTCAGCTGCCTCTTGAGCCAAGCTAGGACCTGGAATATGTGTAGTGGAGGCATCCCCAGCACCCTCTCTGTGATGGGCCCAAGGATGTTTTACCTGCATATGTGTATATGTGCCACGTGTGTGCAGGAGCCCATGGAGGCCGAAAGAGGAACTAAAGTTACAGATGGTTATAAACTACCATATGGGTGCTGGAAACCAAACCCAGTTTCTCTGCAAGAGCAGCAAGTGCTCTTAACTGCTTTGCCATCTTTCTAGCCTCATCATTATCTCCTTTAAGCAAAGAAAAACAGATGTGCAATAAAAATGTATACTCCAAACAGTACCACTCTTTAATTAAAAAGGATTGGGTACCAGTCAGCTAGAGAATACATCTATAAACAAGTATATTTTACTTTAAAGAACTTTATTTATTCCTTTGTTTGTTTTGCTTTTTCAATACAGGGCTTCTCTGTGTAGTTCTTGCAATCCTGGAACTCACTTTGTAGAGCAGGCTGTCCTTGAACTCAAGAGATCTGCACCATTGTCTCCTTGCCATGCTTCAAAACAAACAAAATGTTTAAATGTATTCTTGAGAAGTTTGGACGGCTTGATGATCCTGATGCGCTGTCACTCATAATCATTAACCTAAAATGTATATGCAATGGAAATACTTATACCGCATGGTCAAATTTTCTGCCAACTTTCAACTGTGGCTGTTCCAAGTCTTCTGTTATCCCGTTTTGTTCCCTAACAAATGCATAAACTCATAGGGAATGACTCAAACAAGCGCTTCAAACTAGTTTTTCTTTAACTATTTATTCTTGTTGAGTTTTTTATTTTCCTTTCAGAATGTGTAGCCAAGGCTAGCCTGGAACTCCCCAAGATGATGGAAATCGTCAATGATACCAGTTGTCAATGATGGAAATGTTGCACTCAGGAGCAGGGCATCTTGCAGGAATCATATCTGGACAGTAGGACCAATATATAACAGTTTATTGGAGTGCCTTGCAAGACTCCAGCTGAGACCATGAGAGATGATATCACACCTTGACCAAGACAGCCTAACTATGCATACCTCTTGCCCCCCACCTCCAATTCTTCCTGTTTTGACCTAGAAGTCAGGTCAGTACCCTGAAGATGAACTTTGAGGGGGTGTCCTCACAGGCCTCCTTTATATTCTTTCCAATGTGGCCACGCCCCTGATTTTCATTACCACTGTCTCTTTAATTGGCATGAGGGAACAGTGGCTGAGCCTGACCTGCCAGGTCTGCTGAAGCAGGGCTTTTGCCCTGAAGCTTTGATTGCAAGCAGCTGACAATTGATAAATGTCCATGTCATGCACTAGTGCATATAAACACACACCCGATGCTCTAAACACTCACACACCAACCAATCTTTAATAATGGTAGCTTTGTTTTCTCAAATGTCATTTATTAGAAAATACAACTCCAGAGAAAGTAGGAGATACAAGGGACGTGGGAAGTGGGTACAGTACATAGACCTCTTTAAGTCAGGAGCATAAAGGGTCAAAATAAAACGAGCTACAGGCAAAAAGCCAGTAGCTCATCTATGGTCCAAACATCTGGAAGGTTCCACTGCTTTCCCTCTCCAGTCTCCCGCCTTTCGCAGCACAATTTATCCTTGGGATTTTAAAATTATCTTATTTATGTGTGTGGGTGTGTGGGGTCATGATGTGTAATGTGTCTGGAAGCCAAAGAACAACTTGTGGAAGTTGGTTTTCTCCGGCCATCTTGAAGGTCTCAGTGACCAAACTTAAGCTGACAAGGCAAGTGCCCCCATTCACTGAGCCATCTCACTGGGCTGGCATTTCTAATTAATGAGGCAAGTGCCCTTACCCACTGACCTGGCATTTCTAATTAAGGAAAAAAAGTGAACAGACTTGGTGGCTCATGCCTGTAATCTTAGCACCTAGGTGGTTGAAGGCAAGTAGATCAAGGTTATCATCTACATAGAAGTATGAGGCCAACCTGGGCTATATGATATCCTTGCTCATAAACAAAACAAACAAAACCTTTCTTGCTTCCATGTGGCTTCAGTGAATGGAGCTTTTTGCTCTCCAGTAATAGGGCCACAGAGAAACCGCTTATGGCGGCCTTGCTAGCCCTTTTCCCTCATCAGCTAACTCCAGTTTAAGAAGTTATTCTCCTTTAATCCCAGCCCTACAGAGGCAGGGGCAGGCAGATCTCTCTGAGTTCAAGCCAACCTAGGATACATAGTGAGACCTTGTCTCAAAAAACCAAAAAAGTTAAATTGAGTTCCTATCCTTCACTTTCTAAATATGACAACTCCTTGGAGAGAAACTCGAGTGGATTTTAAATTCATCTGGTGCAGAATAAGGGTACGAGGTCGGCTGGGGATGCAGCTTGGGGGTCAAGTGCTTGCTCAGCACTCAAAGGGCCCCCGGGTTTGATCCCTAGCACCACATAAGAAGGATGTGTTGAAATAATCTTTTGTTTTCTTTTTCTTTTTAAGTAATTTATTTCATTTCATGTGCACTGGTGTTTCACCTGCATGTATGTCTGTGTGAGGGTGTCGGGTCCCCTGGAACTGGAGTTACAGACAGTTGTGAGCTGCCCTGCAGGTGCTGGGAATTGAACCTAGGTCCTCTGGAAGAGCAGCCAGTGCTCTTAACCGTTGAGCCATCTCTCCAGACACTGTTTGTTTGTTTTCTAAAGAGTAGGCTGCTCCAGTCCAGTCGCCTTCTGGCCAGGAGATAACCAGAAAAAACAACTGCATTGTCCATTCTTCATTCTTTCCAGCCCCCTTTGCTGCGGACGGGGTACCCTTTGTCTACACACTGAACAGGTTTGTGGACCTACAGGATGAAATCCCTTTTGAAGTGTGAGAGAAACAGGGTTTGGGAGAGAAAGTAGTAGAAGGTCTCAGGGAACATATTCCAGAAACTATGCAGCAAGTGGCCACAATGCACCTGCCCTCTACAGGCGTGGCCCAGAGCGAAGGGTTGGCAGCATTCTGTCCCATCAAACAAGATGGGGCATAGGAGCACCCCAGTGTATTCACCAGGACCCACAGAGGGCTGAGAGATCAGAGGGGCAAAGGAAAGAGGAAGACATTAGAGTCATTTCCAACCAGCAGGGGAAGAAGAGAGGAAAATTCTGCCCTAAAGAGCATGGGTCCCTGAACATAGGTCCTTGGTGGAACCCTGACACGGAAGGCCCTTCCTTACACACGTAGGTATCACGCTGCTCTCCTTTGGAGGCAAAATCAGACAACCCAGGGAGGGCCTCAGCCCAGCAGTCAGTGAGTCCTCCCCGCCCTTCCCCAGTGCGCCTGAGAGGGGGAGGGCTTCAGCGAGGACCTACCGGACCCCTCCCCAACACTTCCTATAGCTAGAAAACAAAACCCAAAAAGTCCTGGGGAAAAGTCCAATAAGAACTTTCATCATACAAAAAAATAAAAACCCCAAATAGTCCTCTCTTGCCTTCTGAGGCACAGTATGCCCCTCTCACAAGGCTTCCTGTCCCAGCTAGGACAACATTACTATTTCATTTTTTAAAAATTAAAATAAAATATCCACCCACCCTCCCCCAAGTGCTACTTCATATAGCTCGCACTCCACACACCCCAAAGCAGGCATTGCTCCCTTGACACAAGGTAAACTTAAGACTCTGCTGCGACCCCACAGCTTCCGAGGGCCCGTTCCCCACTACCAACCCAAGTGCAGTCCACCAAGGAAGGGGCAGCGGAGAGCGCTGGACTCTTGCAGCCCCTCACTGAGGTCAGGTCCACCTGAACCAAGGGGAAGGCCACCGAGGGCTGCACCCCTTCCTAGCAAAGGAGTCAGGCAGGGGAGTCACTCCTCCCCCTTATGACTGGGCTCATAAGGTTCCATGACCTCGAGATCCCAGTGCAAACCAGCCAGTCTTCTCCTGGGCCAGGTCCAGCTCCCGAAGGCGAATGTGCACCTCCCCAAGGAGCACGTTCTCCCAAAATCCTTGCTCACTTAGCACGCTCAGCTGGAGCTCCCGCTGCTGTAGGTCTCCCTTGGGGATCCCATCATACACCAACTGCAAACATGGGCATTGGGAAAAGAGGGAGACTGTGAGACAGGGCAGGGGTAATCTACAGGGAAGTGATACGGGGGGATCCACTGGAAAGTCAGAGAAGATGACCAGTCCCTGGGGTTCGTTTGTTCTTTCTTTCTCTCTCTCTTTTTCCTCCCTCCCTCCCTTTCTTTCTTTCTTTTTTGTTTTTTCGAGACAGGGTTTCTCTGTGTAGTCCTGGCTGTCCTGGAAATCACTCTGTAGACCAGGCCTTGAACTCATTGATATCCACCTGCCTCTGCCTCCCAAGTGCTGGGATTATAGACATGTGCCACCACGGCCCAGCGCCTAGGTTGTTTCTTTAAGATGGTGTAAATGTAGCCCAGGTTGGCCTGGTGCTGACAATACTCCTGCCTCTGCCTCTCAAATGCTGGGATTATGTTTACTGGCGTCTGTTATCCTCTATGCCACACCAATCCCAGCAGAGTCTGTGACAAGTTCCACAGATTGAGGCGAAGACTTCAGAAGAAGGAGGCTGCCTGGAACCAGTTGTGGAACTCTTGGCTGGAGCAAAATATTGAGCGGTAGTTCTCATGGCAATCTGTCTTATCTTCTTCTATTCCCTTCCCATAGTTACAAGATGTTCCTGATAGCCCAGGCTGAGATTTTAAGTGAGAAATATGGATAAGAAACCATCCCTTGAGATAAGGTCACTACCTATGACCTTATCTCCGGAATAACCAGTGCTTTGCTTCATAACTCATTTACAAAAATTATAAAACAGTATAATGATAAAAACTTTCCCAACGATAAAACTTCATATGGTTGTATGTGCGTCATCGGAAGAGGGCTTAGGTATATAGTAAAGAAAGCCTTAAATAAAAAGAATCAATACACAGATGTAGGGGCTTTAAAAAAAAGAAAAAATAAATAAAATAAAAATAAAAAGAATCAATAGTTTAAAATTATACCTTGAAGATTTACAAAAACTAGACACTAGTTGTTAAACAATAACCAACCATAAACATTTATTAACCTGTTCTTGGAAATGCGCTGTTAGCCTCTGATGATTTTGTGCTTTACTGTGCCAAATGACAACGATGTCATCTGTCCTATCTGTGATTGCTTCACTAAACACATCTTTTAAGAATTTTAACACTTGTCTCATTATGTATAAAAATCCTTGCTTGAAAGCTGTAAAAATACACTCAGATTCGAAGTGCCTCTGCATTTGTTTCTGTCTGTCACCACCAAATCCTTACCTACCTAGCCTTTGAGGACCCTTGTCCCAGGGACCCCTATATCCGACTGGGGTGGTCCGTGGCAACTCCATATAGGCCAGAAAGCTCCCCTTATCACATATGAGGGCCCAAATCCCATCTTGAGGATCATAATCCTCAGGGTTTGAGAGTTTTTACCATAGAGGGAAGGTGGTACACACTGTGTGAGGCTCTGTAATATGTGGGGGCGCCATCAAACGGCTCACTAGTTCAGAGTGCTTGCTGTCGGGCTGGAGAGATGGCTCAGCGGTTATGAGCAGTGGTTGTTGCCCAACATGGTGGTGCACACCTTTAATCCCAGTACTTGGGAGGCAAAGGCAGGCAGATCTGTGTGAGTTCAAGGCCAGCCTGGTCTACAAAGTGACTTTCAGGACAGCCAGAGATGTTATATAGAGAAACCTGTCTTGAAAAACAAAAAGGCCCTCAGCACCCATATAGTAGCTCACAAACTGTCTGTAACTCAAGTTCCAGTGGATCCAATTCCCTCATACGGACATACATGCAGCCCAAACACCAATGTACATTTAAAAAAAAGTTTTTGCTGTCTGGAAGCTCAAAATCACCTATAACTCCACCTCCAGGGAATCAGACTGAATCTTCTGGGACCCATGGGCACATTTACACATAAATAAAGCAAGTATTAAAAAAAAAAGTACAGTCTCAAGGCCACCACTGAACAAAAAAGCAGTCATAGCATCTAAATCTGCAAGTGTGACTTGCTCCAATACAACTAACTTTATAAGAATGGACAGTCTGTTGCCAGGTGCTATGTGGTTCAACCGTAAAATCCCAGCACTCAGGAGGCCGGGACAGGAGGATCAGGAATTCGAGGCCAGCCTCGGTTATATATGGAATTTGAGTCTCAAAAAACCAAAACAAATAACTAAAGAAGTGGTTTGCCAGCCCTTGTGCTACCCTGTCTGTCTACCCAACCCCCCCCCGCCCCATTTTCCACACACCATCTCATTGTAGGTAGGGTTGCAGGTTTTCCGAGCCACTTTGGTTTTCCTCTTTGTGGTCTTCTGAGGGTCAGGAAGGAGGTAAATCTTTACATAGGGGTCAGGGTCATTCCCATCCTGGAGTGGCTGCTAGAACGGGATGAAACAGAAGATGAAGATTCCACAGTATCTTCCGCTTTCTATTCATCCCTGAAGCCACACTCTGATCTAGATTCTCTCGTGTTCACCCTTCGGCTTTGTGTAGGGCACACCTAATCTTTTAAATCTGCTTTCCAGCTCATTACATGCTGATAAAAAGATCTACCATGATTACATTAAACATACGCACGCACATAATTTTTCAGTTTTTGTTTTTTTTGGTTTTTCAAGACAGGGTTTCTCTGTAGCTTTGGAGCCTGTCCTGGAACTAGCTGTTGTAGACAAGGCTGGCCTCAAATTCACAGAGATCCGCCTGCCTCTGCCTCCCGAGTGCTGGGATTAAAGGCGTGCGCCACCACCGCCTGGCGGGTTTTTGTTTTTTTGAGACAGGGACTCTCTCTATATAGCCCTGGCCGTCCTAGAGCTCACTATATAGATCAGGCTGAACGTAAACTCACAGAGATTATCCACCTGCCTCTGCCTCCTGAGTGCTGGGATTAAATGAATACACCGCTATGCCTGGCGTGTAATATGGTTGTAATGAACCATCAAGTCTCCCCAGGCATCTCCTCTCCACGCTGTTTTGTTATTTGGTATCTTGTAAGTGCTATCAGGTAGAGGCATGAGTCAGAGAAAAGAGGTGGCTTGCTCAGGGCCCACTGACTACTGATTCAGTCAGGTTGACTCTGCTCTAGTTTTTGTTTGTTTTTAGAGCCTGGATCCAACCATCCCATGGTCTCCAAACTCATTCTTAAGTCAAAACTGAAAACAGCATTTCATGCCTGAAATCCCAGTACTTGGGAAGCTGAGTCAGGAAGATTGCCTTGTGGTCAAAGCCAACTAGGCTATATGTTGAGTTTCAGTTCCAGACTAGCTTGGGCTAGATTGAGAACCTGTCTTATAAAAATAAATAAATTAAAAAACCCATCCCCTGATATTTGATTCAGAACACAGCACATTTACCCGTTTAACCAGAGACCTCTAGAGACTGAAGTCAGAGCCTTTACTATGCTCCCTTCGGCCCCTTCGCCCTCCACTCTGGCCACAGCTAATGATGACTAAGCAGTTTCTCATAACCCCACACAGGATTTCTCCCAGAGTCTGGGCTGTTAGACCTGACTGCTCCCTGCCTCCCCACATCTGAAGCAATCCTCTTTCAGATTTACACACGGGGCTTCCTCCCTCCCTTCCTTAGGTCTTTGTACAGATCTCGTCACTGAGGCCTTCTCTACCCCTTAATGCAAATGCCAGCCTCATCTTTTCTCCCAGATTCCTCTGCTTTATTTCTTGTACGGTTCTCAACCCATTGACACACTACATATTTTCCTTGTCTATTCTAAGGTCTGCTCTTTCAAAGCAGACTATAGGCGCCCTGGGCACAGCTGTGTTTTGACTTTTCCTGTATCCAGGACTAATGTACTAGTAGGCACTAGATAATATTTGTTGAATGAATGAGTGATAAACGAATGTGAATATGGAACCAAGTTTTCTTTTCTTTTTTCAGTTTTTTCTAGACAGGGTTTCTCTGTGTAGCTTTGGAGCCTGTCCTAGGACTAGCTCTTGTAGAGCAGGCTGGTCTCGAACTTGCAGAGATCCGCCTGCCTCTCCCTCCCAAGCACTGGGATTAAAGGTGTGCACCACCACTGCTTGGCAAAACCAAGTTTTCTTTGACTTCAAAGTACATGCAACATCAGATGCTACACACTGTAAATGTTCAACAAACATTCCTTTCCCCTTCATGATGGTCTTAGAACCTGTGCCAAAATTAATTATATGCTACCTTGAATATGCCTGAAGGAAGTCCAGTGGCTGCCCTGGATAGACTCACCTATATATATTTATCTATTACTATAACCAGGTAGCAAATGCCCTAGGCCTCTCTTTTATAAAACCAGAATTACCATAGCAACAGTACTACTCAGAAAGGCAAGCGTATCCCATGGATTATCTCAGTTCATCCCCACAGCAACCCCTGAGGGAGGCACTAACAGCATCTTATAAAGAGGCTCACGGTACTCAGGATACCGCCACATAGACCACAGAAAGCAAGCAGCTATGTCTTGAATCGCCTGGTCAACCGCAGGCCTGGCACGGGCAGCCTGTGGTGGAGACTCAGTAAACATCTGTGGTTACTCTCATTATCTGGTAGCAGAGAAGAACCGACTCGCCCAAAAGCTACCAGCAGAAAGATGACAGACCCGGTGAGGGCTGTGCCTGCACTTACCAAGCCCCGAATATGCATCACCATGATGAAGAGTTTGTTGTTTTTATAGGAGATGGACAGCTTCACCTCCCCACCGACCTTCCCAACAGGCCGGGCCCAAGTCCCATCTGTAGGGATAAAAGAAACTGAGAAAGATCCATAGGCCAGAAGTGCTCAATTGGTGCCAGGCAGACATTTCTACTTCCTTCCTGAAGTCCTGCCCCAACCTGTTGGGTTTCTGATACTTATATGGGCTGGAATGCAATGGAGAGTTGGGTTGGGATGAGTGTGCCCAGTCTGAGGGGGGTAACCACTAAGTAAATATCCATCCCCTAGGACCTCAGCCACAGATCTGTGGACACCACAGCCCGAATGGAAAACCAGAGTCCTCAGCAAGTAAGCAACATGAAAGGAAGTTGACAAAGAGGTGGAGATGTGCTTTGGCAGGACCGCCACCAGGAAGGAACTGTACCTGAGGATTTCGGAACTGAGCTGGGGCCTGAAGTCTTCTCATCCCGGGGCAGGGGGTGGAAGAAGGTATATACCAGATCACACTGGAACAGACCAGAAAACGGGGCCAATCTTCAGTAAAACATGGCCCAGGAAAGGTTCATTTTATTTACATACACACACGCACACACACACACTTTTGCTTTGTTTTTTTAAAGAGAAAATAGCCAGGGCTGGAGAGATGGCTCAGGGGTCAAGAGCACTGGCTGTTCTTCCTGAGGACCTGGGTTCAATTCTCAGCACCCACATGGGCGTTCACAACTATTTGTAGCTCCTGTTCCTGGGGCTGTGACACCCTCACACAGACATACATGCAGGCAAAATGCAAATGCACACAAAATAATTAAAGAAAGAAAGAAAACTAGCCAATGGTTGGGTGGGTTGGGAACAAATCCCTGTATGCTCAACATTCAAGAAACGAAAGGAAGATGGTTACAAGTTCAAGGCCAGCCTGGTCTCCAAAGTGAGTTCTCTAGCGAGAGTGAGACCACATCTCAAAAACCAAAGTGAACAAAAATAAGTAAATAAGTAAGTAAATAATTAAATAAATAAAAATAAAGCCAGGCCACTTCAGGTCAAAAGCAGTCTGTTCTAGTCTCCTCTTGTCTTCTCCATTCTCCTATCAACACACCAGCTTGGGGAGATGACTGAGTTAGCCTGGGGCTGAAACACAAGCCTGTCTCTGGAGAATGTTTCTAATAAGCACAGGAGATGCAAACAAAACCCAGGCCTGAGGCTCAATCCACCATGGACCTGTGCTTGCTCATCCTCAGTAGGGCCAGGCAGTGGTCTTTCTCCAGACTCCTGATGGCTTCCCCAGGACTTAGGCCCCTCCTCTCACATCCCCCAGCCACTCACTCACCTCAGCCACCTCTGGGGCTGCGTGAATCAAGTGCCAGATGTAACCATTTAGCTCCTCCCTCCGCCGCTCGGCCACTGCCTCTCCCCGGGAGCGGCCAATCACAAAGCGACTAGGGAAGCTGGAAGGCCACGCAGACAAGGGACAGAGGGATGGGAAGACGATGGGAAGATTTTAGGCATTTCATTTGCATTTCTATTTACCTGATCCTCATTTCCTAGCTGCTTCTCTTCTGGGAGACCCTTGCCTCCATGATTGCTACCAGACTCCCCAGTCTGTGCATGTCTGTGCCTGTGTCGGTCTGTTTCTGTCTCTCTCTTTTTCTACACACACACATTCTTCCCAGGACCCCAGACAATGCCAGCATTTTAATCATCAAGCATTTAAAGACTGCTGGGGACAGTTCTGTGGCATCGAGTACAGTCACAGTCTGCATAACCATCACCAGAAGCTAGCTAGGTCTAGAACTCTTCATCCTGCGGAACTAAAGCATCACACCTCTTGAACCTCAACCACTGATTCTGCATTCAGTCTCCAGGGCCTGACTATTCTAGGGGAATCCAATAAGTAGGATCATGGAGTTTTTATCTTCTCGTGACTGGCATATTTCATTTAGGCTTATTCATATTATAAGTGTCAAAGGTCCTTCCCTTCCAAGTCTGAATGTGTGTGTCACACTTTATCCATTAGGGAAAAAAATACTATAATGCTTTGATAAATTATAAACTCTAAGTCATGTTCAGCTTCACCCAGTGCCCCTACTTTCAGCTCAGCTGGCTTGCTTTCTGGCTAGTGCCCCCATGTTTAATTTTTTTCTCCCTAAGGCTAGAGCAAGGCTGTTGGGCTAGCTGGCGATAACAGCCAACAGGGGGCGCTCCTGTCACCAACCCCACTCCCAGGCAGAATAAAGCAGGTAGCCCTCAATTTCAAAAGGTTCTTTCTGAAACACAGTCCTGCTAGCTTCATCCCCGTCCCTCCCCCATCTCTTTCTGTTCAAGAGGATTGGGGGTTGGGGGAGCTACCTGGGCAGGAAAGAAGATGGGAAGAGCAGGCGCAGCTTGTTGTGCAGTTCCTGGAACTCCTCAAACGTACGCTGGATATAAGTTGCCTCATGAGCGTTCTCTCGCATCACCTTCACCACATATATCTGCAAAGCCGAAACTCAGAGTACACCTGCCTGACCACCTGCCTACGAGGGGACCGGAGGGGAGTAGAAGTGCGTGCGTGCATGCGTGCGTGCGCTTGTGGTAGTTTCCGGAAGGAAAAAGGTCTCAGAAGAGTCTCCGGTGGAGAAAACAGAGTAGGCTGCACACAGGCAGGAACCTGAAAGCAGAGACTTCCTACCTGTGTCTCACAGGACACATGTCTCACAGAACTACAAACCAGTTCAGCTTCCTGAGCCTTATCCAGGCCACTTAAGTGAGGGAACAGGCCTGTCTGGATTATTCCCAGTGCCAGAGCCTTGGTAAACTCCAGAGCACACTGTGCAGATATGGAAAAAGGGTTAACCCCAAGAAGATGGGTGGACAGAAAGCAACAGAGGGCCAGAAAGGAGCAAACACTTACATAGCCCTTGCTGGGGTGGAAGATCTTCTCGTGACGGCAGAGGAAAACATCAGTGATGCGGCCAGAGCTCTTGAGTGTGTGTGTTCGGGGTGCAAAGGAAAGGGTTAGCCGGTCATCTGAGCCTGTGAACTTCATCTGAGCCAGGTTGTGAATGAAAAAGTTGAGTTTCGTGGCAACGCTACCCAGGCTGGACTCAATCAACCTGTTTGGATAGAATGGGAAACCAAGGATGTAACCACGCGGGCCCAAGCTCCCTCTGCCGTGATAGCTATCCAACCAGATATTGCCAAAGTCCTGAGATTTGGGGGGGGGGGGTGGGAGTAGATAGGATCTCAATATGTAGCCCAGGCTGGCCTCAAATTCATGGTGATCCTCCTGTCTCAGCTTCCCAAGTACTAGAATTACAGGTGTGTACTACCAGGCCCAGCCCTGAGTCCTAAAATTAGCCACCAGATCAAACTGTGTTCCCAGTGTCACAGTGTAACAGAGTACATGATTGATACAATTATCTTATGGAATTTGTGAATCCTGAGTTCTTATCCCTCCTGCCAAAGACACTCAAAACAAGGTAGTCGGGAACTGGGGATGGCCAATGTCTTAAGTACTATCAAATGGAATCCCAGGGCCACACCAAGCACTGCTTGAAAAGACTAATTTCTAAGTGATGTCTGGTTGAAGGGGAAGGGTCTGACCAAAAGAGTTAAAATATATCATAAATTGGGTGTGCAGCCACACTCCGTTGTCCCAGCACAGGCAGGTGGATCTTTGAGCTCTTCCAAGGCTAGCCTGGTCTACAGAACAAGTTCTAGGACAGCCAGGGCTACACAGAAAGACCCTATTTTGAAAAACCATAAGTAAATAGGACCTATTATAAAACTGAGCTTCCACACTGCCTCCTAGACCAAGTCTCTGGTTGGGATCTGGTAGGAACCCAGATAACAGCCAGGCGGTGGTGATACACACCTTTAATTCCAGCAATTGGAAGGCAGGGGTAGGCAGATCTCTGAGTTCAAGGCCAGCCTGGTCTGTAGAGCAAGTTCTAGGACAGCCAGAGCCACATAGAGAAACCCTTTTTTCTTGAAAAACCAAAAAAAAGAGAGAGCGAGAGAGATATGATAGTAGCCCTACATATATATATATATTAGCCCCAGAATGCAGACAGAAACAAAATGATTACCAAGACAACTGGGCTAGGAGGCCCAAGTCCTGGCCCTGCCGTTTGGGCTAAGCCTTTCCCACTGCCAGCCTGCTCCTGCCAACCTAGCAGCCTGTGCACTGCTGGAGTGGGCAGCAGCACTGGTCTGTGCTGTGTGTTACCTTGTGAAGTAGGTGGTGGCGTTGGCCTCTGTGTCCTGAGGCCTCAGAGCATCATACACATACTTGAGGTCCTCCAGGTCGGAGAGCTCAGGGATTCCGCAGGACAACATCTAGAAGAAAGGAGGGCTGCCTGTAACAGCCAAGCATGGCTTCCTTTCTCCCTGAGACAAGGTTTTCTGTACCAGGCACCATGATCCTTCGGGGTTACAGACAGATGCTGTGGGCAGTGGCTAGAGGGCCACAGGCACTGAGAGGCTACATGAGGGGTCAGGCATCACGGTTTCTAGTAGTTGTGTCTCTGCCTTTAAGGAAGACAGATGCCACAATTGGGAGAAGTGGCTCTTCAGGAATCCTCTGGAACAATCCGGGGCAGTCGTAAAGATGGAGCCAGGTAATAAGAAGGAAAGTCATAAAGAAATGAACTCCTTACCAGGCCCAGAAGGTTGAGGAAGAGGTGGGTGTGCTTGCGAATGAGGTTGTAGGCTTGGCAGCAAAGGTCAACAAAATCATGGAAGCGACTGGAAGGCTTGTCACCCCCGTTGATGACATACGCCATGTCCGAGGTGAAGACAAAGGGGGCACGGTCCCTGGGCCAAGGGAACACAGAGGTAGAGACAGTCAATATGAAGAAGGAAGGTCACTTTGTAAGCGCCACCAGGGATGCCTCATGATGCGTTCTGACCTGGGAGCTAGTAACACTTTCTCCCAGCTACCCAACTGTGTTCCCGCTGAAGCTCAGTTCTCAGCCCCAGGTCATGTGATCAGCTGATCCTCACCTTCCACAAGCTCTGCACTGCTCGCCCAGGGTCAAGGCTCTGAGGCCCACTTGCTTCTCGTGCCCCAGCTCTGAACCACTCTTGCCTGCCACACGGGAGGCCACCTACCTCTTGATATTGCCAAACATCTGCGCGTGGCCCAGGAAGCGGCCGAAATCTATATGGAACATGTGCCCGGTGGTCTTCAGCATGATGTTGTCATTGTGTCTGTCACAGATGCCCAAGATGTATGTAGCCACACAGCAGCCAGCGCAGGAGTAGATGAAGTTCTCCACAGCCTGGGAAGAGTGTGGGCAGGTGGTGGGGCCACCTTCCTCATTATATACCAAAGGCACCCAGCACCCACCTGCTTACCCTCATTATATACCAAAGCACAGGCTTATGAACAGATCCATGTATTCTGTAGTAGGAGATGGAAGGTTTATGTCTATATACATCGCCCCCATTTAAAATTTGTTCTTTTTGGTTTTTATTTATTTATTTATTATTATTATTTTTTTTTGGCTGGAAAGACAGTGGACATGTGCAGTCAGACTGAGAGACCTTAGTGGACAGAAAGGCTGATGCTTCAGACTTTTCCAACAGGTCATGATAACCCTGACTCAAGAATGGCTACTGAGTATCAGAACTAAGGGCGCATGAGCCTGTTGTAGAATATTATTTCAGCTAGGCAAAGATGTGTTACATTTGTTTATGCTGCAGAATGTTACGTTAACTATGTAAAGGTGTGCTGTTTTTGCTTATGTTGCATTTGTTTAACAATGTAAGGATATGTGTTTAACTGTGTAAAGATACGTTGTATTTGTTTCACCTTGCCTGCCTAAGGCACCTGATTGGCCTAATAAAGAGCTGAACTGCCAATAGTTAGGCAGAGAGAGGAATAGATGAGGCTGCCAGATAGAATAAATGGGAGAAATTTAGGCTCAAGGAAAAAGAGAATGAGCAGAGGAGGAGAGAAGGAGGGACATAGCTGGGGCAAGAAGTCAGGCAGATGCTAACCAGACAGCCAGATACAGAGAAGCAGTGAAAGTAAGATATACAGAAGTAAAAAGGTAATAAAAATAAAAATCCCTGAGGCAAGAGATAGATAAATAGAAACAGGTTAATTTAAGTTAAAAGAGCTAGCCAGAAATGTGTCTAAGTTAGGCTGAACTTAGATTCAAAACTAATAATAAACCTCTGTGTTACGATTTGGGAGCTGGTTGGTGGCCCAAAAGAAAAAGCCTCGTACGTGACCCTTCTTCATGCACCCTTCTTCCTGTCCCAAATAGCACTCCATTCCCAGAGTGCTTGATACCAGCTAAATGCTTACCTAATTAAAATCACTGCCTCCAAAGAAGAGCTGAGACAGCGTCACACTTCCTGCAGTGTTTTGCACTTGAAAATCAGACATCTCTATTTGGTAAAATGCGTTGGAGATATTTTGGGGCTCAAGGGGTAGGAGGGGCTGGGGTAAAAGCACTTGTGCTTTAAGCATGAGGAAGGACAGGAGTTGGAAGCCCCAGTACCAATGTAAAAAGCTAGGTATAGCTGTGCATGCCTGTAACCCCCATGTGGTGGGACTGAGATGTTTGAGAGTTCACTGGCCAGCCAGCCTAGACAAAACAGCAAGCTTCCAGTTCCTTCCTCAACAGACCCCACCTAAAGACAGCAAAGTACAGAGTGAGAGAGGAAGACACTTGATGTCCTGCTTTGGCCTTAGCATGCACACCCATGGGTGTGTGCACTTACCCCACTCATGTTCATGCACAAACACAAAAAGGAGGAGGGGCCAGGCATGTGGCACTTGGAAGGGAGAGTCAGGTCTCTGTGAGTTTTAGGTCGACTTGATCTACATAATGAGTTCCAGGACAGCCAGAGCTACATAGTGAGACTCTTGTCTCAAACAAACAAACAAACAAACAAACACAAAACCAGATATAGAATTCAGCTTCTGTAAGGGGAAGGCCATTTCTTAGAAAGCAAACATCTATGAATGAAAAAAAAAAAAACTGCTTGGAGCCGGGCGGTGGTGGTGCACACCTTTAATCCCAGCACTAGGGAGGCAGAGGCAGGCAGATCTCTGTGAGTTTGAGGACACCTGGTCTATAGAGACAGTTCCAGGACTTGCTCCAAAGCTACACAGAGAAACCCTGTCTGTAAAAACCAAGAAAAAAGAAAAGCAGGAAAGGAAAAAAGAAAAAGGAACTACTAGCTCTGTGCCTCACATCTATAGTCTCAACATTCAGGAAGCTGAGGCAGGAGGATCATGAGTTTCAGGCCTGCCTGAGCTACACTACAGAGTGAAGTCCTGTCTCAAAAAACCAAAAGGGGAAAAAAAACAACAAAGTCAGCTTCCAGGTATGTTCCTGCTTGCTGTAGACACTTCCACGTTTATTATGACTTGCTAGTACGCTGGCATGGAGTAATTACAGTTCCAACACCTAGCACAGCACTTGTTATGGGAGTCGTTCAACACCTGAGAAAACACGTTAGCATAAATAGCATATGGGTTTGGAGGAGGGAGAGGAGCAGCAGCAGTCCTCTCCAAGGTTGAGCCGTACAATGTAGAAGGAGCAGTGTTTGAGGCTGGGAAACAGGGAATGGCTTTCTAGGCCAAAGGGTACTATCATCTAAAGGTATTCGACTCGTGCAAATATCCCTACACTGGAGCCTAAGTGAAAGGCCAGGCTGGATTACAAAGGCAGCGATGCAGATGTTGGATTTATCTGGTAGGAACCTCTGAAGGACCCAGAGCAAAGGTGTGACATGAATGGCTCTGGACTTGAAAAGTCCCCAAAACCAAGCAGAGGAACCGTGCTGCTGGCTGTGGTCTGGGTGACTGCAGCATCCCACATTTATGGATAGGAAACACACAATAAGCAGGCCTCAAGAGGTGAGCGGAGACAGGAAACTAAGCTTTGCTGCCAGAGTTTGATGATAGCAAAGATGCAGCGGGGGAATCCAGCCAGCGAGGGCTACTGTGGCTTAAGGGAAAGGGGTTACAAGTGGGGCTTTGGAGTCCTCAGGACATGAGTGGGGATAGAAGGCACAGCAGAAAGCATGTCAGTCAAGACAGTGTTGGTCAGAGAGCTTAGGGATTAAACCCTGGGGACCACAAATTTAATAGAGCCGTTTAAGACCACCTGATCACACACCCATCAGACATATTCTGGTTATTATTTGGCTGCCTGCATGTCTTCCTTCAGGAATAAAATGCACCGATCAGCATAAATTAGTATTGATAGTCCCTTGATGCAAGCCTTATAAGAATTAACATTCTGGCATCTTTTGTTTGTTTGTTTTTGAGACAGAGTTTTACTATGTAGCCCTGGCTGGCTTGGAACTCACAGAGGTCTACCTGCCTCTGCCTCCTGAGTTCTGGGATTAAAAGTATGTGCCACATTCTGGTATTTTTATTGTAACCTGCTCCTCTTCACTCTCACCCCAAACTTCAAAGACTACAGTCATGAAGCCAAGGACTGGTCACAGATGACAGCAGACCACCAGGGTCCTGCCATCCCTGGCAGCTCACCCTCTTCCCTCTAGTGGGGCCAGTTAGGCCGCTTGGCTCCCTTGTGAGTCTTATCACTAGCCTCAATCTTGGCTTCAAGTTACAGTCTTGCATACCAGCTCCACTGCTTGGAGCAAGGGTTGCACCTGGATCATGCCCACAAAAAAAGGAGGTTCGGTTAAGATGCTATCCAAAGCCTCTTCCCTGCTATCTCGAATCCTCTGCAGCATCACTGAGTCCCTCTGAGAGTGCCAGGGAAACTGGCCAGGATCCACAATTGGGACAGATATAGACAAGCTCTCATAAGCTGCCCCCCATAAGACCCAAGAAATTTCTCTGACCAATACTAAACAATACTGTTAGTTTACAATAGTCATCTGGCCCATCCCTAGCTCCAGAGAAGCATCGTCCACAGAGAGCACACCTTCAGCAAAGCTGAGCTGGCCCATCTGTGCGCATGCAGGTCGCGGTAGCAGAGCTCTGTGCCACAGACAGGCACACTGCCTCAGCAGCTCTGGGCTTCTGAATCCCCCAGTCCTACCTTTTCATATTCCTCCTCTCCAGGGTTGTGTTTCTGTAGCCAGTCGGCCAGGGGACGGTCCTTGAAGGAGCCGGTCACCCCATGTTCCACTTGGATCTTGCGTAGCGTCTCAGCGTTGGGTATCATCTCCACCATCCCTGAGGGAGAAGCAGTCAGACTCAGGCTTCAGAACAGAGTGAGGAAGTCTATCTTAGCTGTGTAGATGTTTCCCGCGAGCTAAGCCCCAGAGCCTTTGGACAAAGTCTGCCAGCAGGAAGAATACATGATGGACGATGGAAAGAAGACCACACCCACATCACATATTCTAGACTGGCACTAGGCTTCCCAGGTCATCATGTGAAAGATAGACAGGGCTTTGAATCAATTCTCAGGTAGCCGTCACCCAGCTCTACCAATCGGCACTTTGCTAATTCCATTTCCCCTTCCGTTACCCAGTTAGCTTCCTACTTCCTGTTCTTTCAGCTGGAGGACTGTAAAACCAGACAGGGTCTCGCTCTGTAGGCCAAGTTGGCCTCAAACTTCTGATCCTCCAACCTCATCTGAGAGCTCGGATTATAGGTTTGCTGTCACCACTCTCCGCTTTGGACATGCCATTTCATGCAATAAATATTTTTAAATATAACTAACAAGGACAGAATAGCCACATACTTGTCACATCCAAAAACACTAAGAGTGGCCCTTGAAGCTAGCCTCTTTTCAAATTTCCTTACAGTCATCTCAAAACCACAATGGGTTTGTTTGATCAAGATCCAAAGTCCACAGAGGTTGCTATGCCTCCAAGTCTGTTTTGTTTCGCAACAGTCTCTCCCTTGCTTTCCTTTTTCGAATCACCCCACATCTTCTCATGGAATAATCCTGCCCTTCTATTCTCCATTGTTCACATTGGGAATGAGCAGAAAGGCAGTGAGTGAAGGGATGCCCTGCCCAACTCCCCGCTGACCTCTCCCTCGGCCAGTGGAGAAGCAGCGGAAAATGACCATGCGCATATCCAGCCCCTCCTGCACCCAGATCTTGCTCATGATGCGGATCATCTGCAGGGTGAGCATGTCCTGGCGAAGGTCATCCCCGCACTGGAGAGGGAAGAGGAGCGATTAAAACCCATTCCACTCCCTCCTAACCCCACAGCATTCCAAACTACAGGGGCAGGGAGAGACTGAGGCTCTCCAGCTTTGCGGCCCACTCACCTGTTGATCTGACCCACGAGGTCAAGGAACCAGGACCGATCTCTGCAGTCCGCCCCTTGCCTTGTTCCCCACCCCTCCCATTGCTGCACGCCCCTCTGAACTGAACTAGGGTTCCTTTTCTGCAAGAATCCCTCCTGACCACTAGGCCCGTTTGTTTGAGACAAGTTCTGACTGTGCAGCCTGGGCTGGTTTTGACCAGCCTCTTCCTGTCTCAGACTGTGAGTGCTGGATTACAGATACATACCATCATACCTGGGTCACCAGGCCTTTTAAAATCTTGTACTTTTATACCAGATCAGAAACTAACTATAGACTGTCTTGGTTTGTTTGTTTGAAACAGGGTTTCTCTATATAGGTTTAGAACCTGTCCTGGAACTCACTGTAGACCAGGCTGGCCTTGAACTCACAGAGATCTGCTCTGCCTGCCTCCTGTGTGCTGGGATTAAAAGTGTGCGCCACACACTTGGAAGTTTTGCTTTTTTGTTTGCTGTTTTTTTTTTTTTGTTGTTGTTGTTGTTTGGTTGGTTTTTGTTTTGGTTTGTTTTGATTTTTGAAGACAGGGTTTGCTTTCTTTTGTTTTTTTCAAATAGTGTCTCAATATCTAGCCCAGCCTGACCTGGAAGTCACTTCATAGTCTAGGCTTGCCTCATGGCAATCCCTCTGCCTCAGCCTCTTAAGTGCTGAGATTTTGGCCATACTCCATCCATCACAACCTGCTGAGGAAAGCATTCTCACCTTGAAGATGACACGGATGTTCTCACCCAGGGGATCCACATTTTGGAAGGCGAGCTTAAGAGGGACCGCATTGGAATTGAAGTAGGAACAGTCCTGTACAGTATAGAGTACAGTGGCTAATGTCAGTGGGCCACAGCAGGAAGGAAAACGCCCTCTTCATGTTGGATCAAGATGCTGTCCTTCTTGCTGGTCCACCCAGGACATGCTCATCACATCTTCCAGATTTCCCAGGAACCCTAAGTCCACATCCCTCTCCTTGCTTCTCTCTTCCAGGCTTAGGTAGCTAGAACTATGGCTCTGCATCTGATCACCCACCCTCTTCCCTTCGCTCTGCACACAACTTCCTAGCTTGTGACTTCCGATAAATTCCACGTCCTACACTTCCATAATAGTACCACGTGCCTAAGAGTTGTGAGGATGGAACGAAACAACCAGCAAAAAGCCCTGTGCTGGACAGTGAGTTGAGGCAGGAGGCTAAGAGTTGCCACCCTCACCGCCTGCACTAGCTTCATCCTCAGCACCATTAAGGAAACCCAGCCTCTGACCCAATTCCGCCCTGCACACAATTACGGTGGTCAAACCACAGTCAAGCTGAGAAGAGGCCACCTGTTTGCCCTCCTCCCTCCATTCCAAAGACAGGGTAAGGAGGCCTTCATCTCCCGCAAGCGTTCCCCATTCTTTGAGGTTCTATACCTAGCAGAGACTCACCCTGGGCACAATGCCCTTCACCAGTAGACTGGGGCTAAGCGGCAGGCGGCACGAACCGTTGAGGGCAAAGAACTGCCTCACCTCCTCCAAACCCGTGCGAAGGATGCCCTTCAGAGGGAGTGGGGAAAAGCAGGGATGAGGAAAGAGGCCCAGAGGCTCCACTGAGAGCTAGGCATCTACCTCCCAGAGGAAGGAGCCTAGTCATGTGCCTAAATAACAGGGACAATTTCTGAGCAACTCTTGGGGAGGACAGTCACCCACTTAGGTCTCAGACTTGCTCAGTGAACAAGAAGCACGCCTGAGTTTCTACAGAGGAAAGGCAGCAAGGAAGGGAAGAGGGAGGTATAGATTGGAGGGCGAGGGGTAAAAGTCCTTCAAGGCTTTGATAAGAGAAGATAAGAGAAGATCCAGGCTTACAGATAAAGATCTCTCATGACACCAGAAGCTCAGTGGTGTAGTTCTTTCCCTAAAACAAAGGTGGCCCTTTCTGTCACCTGTCTCAGCCCTGAGTCATGGTTCCCCACAGTGAAAAGTGACCGGACCTTAGCCCTCAGCAGCTGAGTGTGCTTGTGCACACACAGGTATGCCTAGCCTTTAAGGCAAGCAGCTTAGTCAAAATCCTAATATTTTGCAAGTCGAACAAAACACATTCATGAGCTGTGGCCAGCTTGGGGACTGCGTGGGGCTTGCAGGTTACAGCCACCTCCTTCTGGTCACTTTCCATCCCGCTGCTCTGGATGCCTGAGAAGTAAACTCCTAGTGACACAAGCCTCAGCTAGAAATAGGGTCAGGTAGAGCCATTTACCTGGCGTGCGGATGGGGTGGCCTCTCGGACCTGCTGGGCCAGTTTGGCCAGGGTACTGACAAGCCAGCACTGGCGGTTAAACTCCTCCCTCAGTCCCTTGCCACAGCAGCACAGCAAGGCTGCCAGCAGGTACTGGTAGCGGATGCTGAACTGGGAGTCCTTGAGGCTATCCTTCAGTAACCTGTAAGGCAGGGCAAGTGGGGAGTCAGGCTACTCAGCAGCCACAGCATCGAGCGAGGGAGGGAAGAGTCACATCCCGCTTCAACTCAGAAAGCCTACCGCGCCCCCCACACACCTCAGAGGGAAATCTGCTTTGAATGTCTTCCCTGTCTTGGAGTGGAAGCCCCTCTACTTTATGCTTCTTCTGCCATGGGTGGGTAGAGAAGGGGGATCAGTATGGTCTCCCCTGAGTTACACGGAGGTGAATGGAGACCCCGTTGAGGAAAGATACTAGACCAAGGCGACAGGGTAGATGAGCGACATGCTGGAGCCTTGTCTCTTAGTTCCTCCCTCCTGCCTGCCACAGGGGGACTATTCCTGCACTACAGCCCCTATCTACCTCCCTTTCTGCACGTTGAGTTTACCAGAAGAAGTAGTGGGTCACTCTCAGGTCAGAGATGGCTCGCTTCAGGAGAAAGCGCACCAAGGGGCTGTCCAGGTAGCACTCATACTTCAGGGCCTGTTCAGAAGACAGCAAACACGAGGCTTTATTAAGCACCTGAAATCTGCACTGTCTACTGTCCTGGGATGTTGGCTTCTGAGGGCAGATGTAGAAAGACTAGGGAGTTGGGGCCCGAGAACAGCGAGCCCTCGCACCTGCACTAGCTGGGGCAGGTAGTCCAGCAGCTCTGCATCTGAGAGGGAGCCGATCCACTGCACAGCCATCCGCCGCACCTCCTGGTCCGGAAAGCTGCAGAAGAGTTCAGAGACTTGACAATCCCGACTGCGGGCTGTGACTCAGAGATGTGAGTCAAACTTTATGCCTGGGGTCAGAGGCATGGAGAAGGAAAAGTCCTATCTCTCTCCTCCCAAGATCTGCTTCTCTTCTGGACGGCAGTCCTTAGAGATGGTCTCCCCACCCCCTGCCCCATGGACAGTCTCCCTTAGGCAAGGAAGAGTAGGAAAATGGCCTTTCTTATTCCTTGAACACTTTACCCAAAGCTCTTCCTTAGCCCCCACTCTTAGAAGTCCCTACTGTCAAGGAGCCCTTGAGTGGGTGAGGCATGTTTTCCTGGTAACATCCTACAACACAGAGCCTGCCAGGCAAGCAATACAGAACTGTGGGGGTTTATATGAGCCAATAGACAGCCTGGGAGATGAGTTTTGCAGGGATTAGCAAAGATGTAGCCTCGAAAAGTCTCAAAGGCAGATATATTTTGATTTCTGAGATGGCAAAAAATAAGCCTGGGTACAATCTAGAAAAGGCAGCTCAGAAAGGGAGCCCCATGACCCCAAGAACTCTTTTGGAGAAAGAGAAGAAAGGAGTGTTAAAATGAGAACTCAGCGATCAAGGTTTGGACTATACAAGGGAAAGCATTTGCTGAAACAATGGACGAATGTGTGAAGTTTGAACATTTTCTTATGTGTAAATTTTGCTTAACAAACAAACAAAAAGGAATCCTGAGCTCTGTTAATAATGTGAGTGCCACTGGAGCCTGGTGGCCTATACCTTTAATCCCAGCACTCAGGAGGCAGCAGAGATAGGCGTATCTCTGAACCTTTGTGAGTTCAAGGCCAACATGGTCTACAAAGCCAATTCCAGGCCAGTTAGGGCTATGTAATGAGACCCTGTCCCAAAAACCAAAATTTTTTGTTTAACAAAAAGATTGTGCTCAGATCATGCTAAAATATTTACAATTTAATGATGTGTGATAGCTGCACAGAAGAGCACTCAGACACCTAATAAAGCACATACGGGGAACGCTAGGGGTGGCATCTAGGCGACTTGCATATGGGGTACTCCCAGGAGTACTGGGGGAAAACAAGACAAAGAAAAGAGAAAACTAGAAAAGCCCAGAATACTCATGTCTGTGTCCCCATTTTCCCCAAGCTGGCCTGTCAGTGGTGGCGGTGCTGGGACGAGTAGGAGCTACAACTCACGTGGCATGCAGGAGCCCTAGGGCATCCTGGTGGTTCATGTGTGGCCACTGCTTCAGGAGAGCATAGATGTCGGGCAGGCAAGCCCACTCCCAGCTGGGCGCACTGGCGAGCACCAGGGGGAGTGAGCTCACCTCTGAGTGGCAGTAATAGCGCTTTTCCCACAGGTGCTTCCTGTCAGCATCCGTGAGCCTGTGAGGAGACGGGTGGAGTGAGCCAGAGAGCTGAGAACTTACATCCCAAGGGAATCGATGCACACACTACCCTTCAGAGGCTTCTCAGTGTCCCTGTACGTTATTACCCGCCCCAATGCCAACCGAGTCTGGATGTCTCCAGAAACTAAGCATCGGGTGTATCAAAATGATCACAATGTGAAGCTAAGCTTGGAAAGCAGGGTCCCATCTCAGGGACACAGGTCAGACTGAGGCAGAGAGCAGGGACCAATAACACCAGACCACGGGATGCCCTGGGGGCCCTACTCCCAAGTAGGGCCACTAGAGGGCAGTGGGCAACACTTGTCAGGGTTTGGGCCCCTGAGGCCTCTTGGGACTTCTCTTAGCTTTATAGGGTCTGTAGCTAATTGGGACTTGCCTGAGATCAGGTGTCTAATGGGGAAGACAGGAGCTGAGGGGCTAATGAAATGAGGGGTCAGGAGTGGGGTGGGGGCAGGGAGGTCTGCATCTCTTGTTCCCCAACCCAGCATATGCACAAGGCCATTCAGGGCCCAGAGAGGTAGCTCGGATGAGAGAGAGCCCTGACTCCCTTCCTTCTCACCCCTCCCTCTCCAATCCTGGGTGAACACAGCAGCCCCAAGGATGAGATCAGCCTGGACTCGTTTACTCCTGAGAGTTGCCAGCTTGCCAAGACACCTGATCCTTTTTGGAATGTGACAAGGCCAGAAAAATGCAAAGGCTGTTGGTGTGGAAGGGGCAGGAGGAGGTGGGGGCAGGGAGGTGAGGACAGAGACCAGCTGCCCTACCAGAAGTGGAAGATGGTGTATCTGGGGAAGTGACACAGCTCTGCTCCTCCTGGTAGGTGGGGCAGGTCACTAGTGTGGGGCTGGATAGCCTCGGATCTCGTTTCCTGACCTGCCCTATCCACTTTCCCTAGTGTCAGCTAGGGAAAGGTCTGGGGTT
Organism: Ondatra zibethicus; assembly: GCA_004026605.1. Taxonomy (NCBI): domain Eukaryota; kingdom Metazoa; phylum Chordata; class Mammalia; order Rodentia; family Cricetidae; genus Ondatra; species Ondatra zibethicus. Next base: position 184,594 of record PVIU01001015.1, on the reverse strand, counting down.
GCTACCCTTCTGCCTAGGTGGTAGCAATAACTATCTCACTAACCACCTCCCGTCCTCAAGCACAAAGGCAGGGACTAGATGCCGGAAGGTAAAAAGTCAGGCAGACGAGGACAGTGGGAAGGAAGCCTGTGTCACATATGGGCCTCCTCACCAGTATAGGGACTCCTTCTGCGTGATGTCTTTAAGCTTGCGTTGGTCCTCTTCCCGGAGGCTGCCAAACTCATAGCGGGGGCTGAATTTGTCTCCAGGGGGGCTGGTGAACTTGATGTCAAAGGCCGAGGTGGGGAAGTCAATCTTGGGATAGGATCAGAGAAGCAGAAGAAGAAAGGAGAGGAGAAGGTGTCAGTAAGTGGAGGCAGTCCCATCCCCGAGTCCCCAGCTACCCTCTCACACCCGGGGACTCCTGTCCCAATCCTTTCTCTTTGTAAAATAACCCAGATGCCCATGGGGATCCCCAAAGTCCTAGCTGTAACTTTTAGCAAAAATTAAAAGGAAACCATCGGAAGCCTAGCGTGATAGGCTATGCTGGGAATCCTAGCGCTCAGAAAGGCCGAGGCAGGAATACTGCTGCAAATTTGAGAACAGCCTGATCTGCACGGAGAGTTCCGGGCCAGTCAGGAATCATAGAGAGGACCCTTTTCATCCAAGCCTTCCCCTCAAAAAGGGAAACATAGGGAAAATGGACAAGGGAGGGAAAGGCTGGTTTGAGATGCTTAAGGAAGACAGGTCCCACCTCAAACCCTGAACAGATATTACTAGGATAAGTCACTCAGAGCGCCCGAGCTGAAGCTGGTGACCCCCTAGTGTGGTCCCAGAGGCATTGTAGCATGCGGGGATCTAGGACCACACCTTGGGTGAAGGCTCTAACTCTACGGTCTGTGATCATTTGCTCTGTACCACCAAATACATATCCTTCCAAAAATGGGCACCAGAGCTAAAAGATACAGTTCTTCAAGGAGTTCTGCTCACTCATTCAGCAAGTGCACACTGTACCCTGGCATGTGTTGGGTGTTTTTCTAGCCCCTGGGCACACAGAGTCAAGACAAAAACACCTGCCTCTGGAAGCACACGTTCTGTATATTTCTACTACATTTTCTCTCAGTTTTGCCATTCCCTACTCCGTACCACAGCATCTCACAGGCCTGAGAAAGGGGAATCAGAACTAGGGTTAAGGCAGCTTCTCTCCCTTCCTCCCAGGAGAACAGGCCCCCTTGTCCTCAAGAGAAGCACCTGGTTGGATCAGGCCTAGAAGGATGAGCTCAAAACAGGGTGAGCCCTGGGTGGAGAAGATCTCAGACCTCACCTTCAGAGGATGCTGTGAAATGGGGGACGGATACTTTCCACTCATGCCCTCACATTCAGTGGGGTGCTTGGTCACATCTCATCCCATGCCCGAAGTTCCTACCCAGAGTTCACTGGGGGCCTTGGAGCTGACTCTGGTGCTCTGTGATAGGTGGATGGGAGAGATAGGCTGGGTCTCACCTGCAGGATGACACTGTCTGGCTGGTGGAAATTAGGTGCACTCCAACGGGCACTGGAGTTTTCCTGTGTTGCTGGCCACAAGCCCAGAAGCTTCCGGCCACAGGTCAAGACTCTGAGGTAGAAGGAGAGTGAGATGAAGCCAACAACCACTGTGTAATTGGTAGGGTTCTCTCCTGCTCTCTTGTCTCCAGACCTTTCCTAGTGGAAGTCTCTTCCCCACTCCTGTCTCTCTGATTCTCCCCACAGACCACAGCTTTTACTTCTAATCTCTAGGAAAGCTCCTATTGCAGACAGCCTCTGTAAGCTCACCACTCCCTGACCAGGATGACCTGTCAGCTGGGATATCTCCCTGAGGTAGAGAGGCCTGATTAGATGACCTCTAAAGTCCTGATGACAGGACCAGACGACTTGTAACAGGAACATTGCTGTCCCATGCCCCCTCGCCCACCTGCCAGGTTCCGTCCTTAGTCCTGGTCACTAGGCCTGTACATTGGCTTCTCGGCTAGGGCTGAGGGAGGCCCTCTGGACTTCACAGTGAGCACCATGTAGGCAACCCTTCCCAGGGGGGATTGAGAAAAAGCAACCCCTCTTTTATCTCCATCCCTCTTGTTCCCTTCCAAGGCCAAAAGCTGGTCCCCTGGGGCTCACATACTGCCTGAAGTTGAAGAGAGGGGTAGTGACCCAGCCCAGGGCTTCAGGCACCCGTCTCTGCTTATTGGCTTCTGATGAACTCCCAGGAGGGGGGATGGGCAGGGCATAGAGTGTGGCACACAGCAGGGTCTCCCGAGGCAGCCTGTTCACCTGCACTGGAAAACAGATCCTAGGAAACAAGGGAACCAAAATCAAGGGCCTTCTGGGGCTGGGGGGGCTTGAGAACAGGTTCAAAGTCCAAGAAGAAAGAGAAGGGGGTTTTCAGAGTTCCCTAAAAGTGAAAGGCAACTGGGAAAGCCAAGAGGACTCCACAAGCAGCAAGCACTCCCCAAGGCCAGATGTTCTTCACCACCAGCCCTGACTGGACTACACCCAGCCACACCCTCTGAATTCAGGCTAAGGAGATTTGGGTGTGGGGAGGTGGAGAGAGCTGGGGGCTGGAGAAAAAGAAAGCCAGGACCCACCCGGTTACCTTTCCCGGAAGCTGTCCCTGGGCCAAAGTCCACACTGCCACACCCTCCTGGCTGGCCCAAGGCCCAACTGCTTCTATACCCAAAGGGCACAGAGGCTGGGCAGCTACCTCCAAGGTCAGACGTTTCAGATAAGGCCGCCCTCTTCGCTGCCCCTCACTCCTGGGGGACGTCTCCACTCCAAGGAGGCACTCAGCAGCCACAGACTGGCACAGTCCTGCTCTGCCCCAGCTGCTTCTACCCTGGGGGCCCATCAGCTATAATTAGGGCCCCTTCAGCAGCCAACGGACATGCCAGGCTGGGTTTGGCTGGAGGTGACAGAGCAGGGCTGCTGGGCCTATTTTGAGAGTGAGCTGATGCCCTATCCTGCCACAGTGGGAGGGAGAAGCAGCTGACCCCATAGCCGGTTCACACAACAGGGAAGAGCAGAACATGGCTGATACACAGTAGGGCCACAATCCCAGCCCTTGGAAGGCTGAGGCAAAGGACTGCTGAAATTTCAAGGCCAACATATGAGTTTGCATGAGATCCTATCTTGGGAAGAAGGAGGTACATTTTGACTGAAACCATAATACGGAGAAGCAAGCAAGGCCCTCCCCATTTCCCAGGTCTTTTAGTGTGCTTGGGATTCCAAAATGGCCTCCCTAACCCTTTGTCTGGGGTTGGTCGAGGGAACCACTATTTCGGCTAGAGAGTTGGTTTTTCCCTTTGCCTGAGAAATTCTCCTTCTTGTAAGCCCTTCTCCAACATTATAACACTGGGGTTGCCTCCTCCAGGGAATGCACTGGGGCTCCGGCTTGGCCACACAATCTTTGGGTAACTGAACTAAAAGTTCAGCATGCTCACTAGGCGAAGCGGGGACTATAGTTTGGGTCCTTTCTGCCGTGTGGTATTAGTTATTATACTTGAACTGGGTGCTGTGACACACATAGTATTTTCACACAAATATCCCTCGTGTGTTAGTCACCATCAGCCACCTGGAACAGAGAAACAGGAACTGAGAAGGCCAGAGCCGAGGCACTAAGAGGAAGACAGGGAAGGAGTGAACATTTACCAAGCACTAGGTGCTGGGCCAAGTTCTTATTTTCTCTCTCCTGCCTCCCCTCCCCAATTCCTCCTCTCTCTCTCTCTCTCTCTCTCCCTCTGGTCTTAGGATGGTCATGAACTCACAGCAATCCTCCTGCTGCAGGCACACAACCACCGTGCTCAGCTGTCCAGGTGCTTTCCTACTTGTGTTTCACTTTTGTGGCACTGATGAATCTAGGTAAACACTCTACCACCAACTAAGTTGTCTTCTTAGTGTCCTAACAACTCAAGATCTTGTCGAGAGTCCTCTGTCCACCTCCATTCTTGGCTATCCACAGTATCAGCTGCTGAATGAAGATGGCTGGCCCAAAGCTAAGCCCTGACCACAGTATGGTGCCTTCTCCCACATGTCTTGGCCTTCATTAAGAAGGGCTAAGAGGTCTGTCATTTCGGACATTAGGGAGGGTAGGGCTGAGGCCAACGCCCTACACATGGCTCTAGGCCTTAGGGACCTGGCCCCATGGATCAAGATAGAAATCTTACATTTAGCATGGAAGATGACCAGTGTGGAAGACGGGGTTGCAGCCATACCTCTGACTCCATCAGGGACCGGTCCTCAGCATCCCCCTCTAGATGGCAGTAGCTAGTGGGGTGGAGAATCTCAGTGGAATATTGAAACTCAAAGGCTCTTTACTTTGGCAGTGTTGCGCTGAACCCAGGGTCCCACTGAGACAGATCTCACTATACATAGGCTTGCTTCAAATTCACAGCAGATCTGCCTCAGCTTCCTGAATGCTCATCTTACAGACCTGAGCACCATGCTCTGCTTCTCAGGGACTACTTAATGCAGCTACCTAGTCTCCGGGGAGTTTCTGCTACCCTGGTAAGTGTCTGTTAGTGGTTACTGATCTAAGAATGACCTAAGTGTGAGATGAACAGGTCTGCCTCCCCTCTAGTCCATCTCTTAAATATCCAGACCCTTCATCTACCTATTTAAGCATCCTTGACCTCCCCAGGGACACTCTTCTGTCTCTGTAATCTGCAACACTTTTAAGTTGCATTTGCTGCTTTGCAAATGGGGACACAGATATGGTGGGCCTGGGGAAGTGAAGCTGGGGTGGTGATTGGGGGAGCAGCAAACATCACAGGCAAGGTACTGGGAGACAACCACCTGTGATGCCACCTTCAAGGTCCGCTCACCCCTTGCTTCTTTCCTATTTTGTACAACTAAAGCTTTCCTTCCTGAAATCAAGTCATTGTTAATAAATGGTAATTGATACCATCTTATACCGGTGGTTATCATATTTATAACTTGCCTATCTCCCTTCAGTGCCCTACCTGCCTCCAGGTTAAAAAGGTGTTCTCATTTTCTCAATTTGAGAAGCAGAGGTAGACAGGCTAGAAAGAACACAGGATTAGAGAGGGTTGGAAGCAGAGCCTTACCCCTCGGTTCTAAGCCCATTCTTCCTCCCTCTAGGCAACTCTCCCTGCTCTGCCCAATTCTTTTTGAGTGTAGATTGAGATGGGATCTCCTGGTTGGCCTAGAACTTAGCTATGTGGCCCAGGTTGGCCTCAAGATTACGGCACTGCTCTTGCCTCTGCTTCCCAATGCTAAGATTCTGGGTGTGGTTTTATTTGTCAGTGTTATGTGTCTAGGGCCGAAACCCAGGGCCTGGCATATGCTAGTCAAACATTCTACTTGGAGCTATACCTTAGCCTTTCTGCCTATGCCAAGAGAATATTGGAGGAAGGGAGAGAATAGAAATCCTTCAGACCAGTTAAATTTTTTAAGAGAGGCAAGAGCAAAACAATAAAGTGTTTTTAAAATCAGCAAGTAATATTTATATGATCCTTTGCAGATTATAGGGAGTCTTTAAGAGCCTTTTCTGCGTACTTCCCATTGGATGTTCCTAACAACTTGAGAGGTAGAAATTATATGCTTGTCCCATTTAAGAGTCAGGGAACTGGAGACTGAAGAAGCATCATGACCTGTCTGGATAAGGGTAGTTATAGAGCCAGATTTAACCCAGGCTGTGTTCTGTTCCAGGTCTGACTTCTGCTCCAGGATCTTCCTGAAGTGAGCAGGTTGGTCTAGAGCTTAGGGAGGGCTTACTGCTGGTCCCAGATGATGAGATGGAACAGGTACTTGGAGAAGTGAGCCCGTCGGGTCTGCAGGGGGCTGCACAGTTCCTTGCCTCCATGGCTGAGGGAACAGGAGAGGTAGAACTCTTCATAGCTACAAAAGAACAGGAGCAGGTGAGTACACCTTGCCCTTAAAACCAATCTCATCCACCCTAATGCCAAGCTCTGTTTCCTCTAGTAGATTTCTATTGGTCTCTGGAGAATTCAACACGGGGTCAGGGTTGGAACAACCAAGCTGGGCTTAAGGAAGTGTGCCTAGGAGCACAACTTGATCTGGATCCCTAGACCCCCAGAGTCTTAGAACCATGCTGAGTACAGGAGTTTTTCTTCATTTCATGGGACTGGCCATCTAGCCTCCTCCTTACAGTCAGTTCCACTCTATCATGGGAAGCACACGGGCACACATGGGTATATGTGGGGTCTGTGTGTGTGTGTGTATGTGTATGTATGTATATATGTACATATACATACACACACATATATACATACATATATGCAGGCAAGGGGTGGGGGAGGAAAACGACATATGCTGCCATGAATGCCCACACATGGGGGTTCCTGTGGCTCATGACAGGTGCCTGACAGAAGAGGTCAGAGAAGGCCCCTGTTTCCCAGGCTGCTTCCTTTGTTCTATGCCAATCGCCCAGAGGAATACATTAAGTGAGAAACAAAGAAAGAAGGGGAAGGGAGGGGAGGGGGGTGGGGTTGGTAAGGGTGGGTTGGGGCCAAATGCCTATTCCCCCAGGCCTCAGGACTCTGGGGATCCAGCAGAAGAGCTGAGGACTACCAAAAGAATGTCCTCTTCCACCCACCCCTGCAAGGGAACCCCAGACAAAGGGTCACCCCCTCCCTACCACCCTCATTGTGCATCTACAGGCGAGTACAGCCATTGGCTTGGGCCACACTCTATCTGGGAACTGGCCATCTGTCGCCTGTCTCCCTCAGCTGGCTTGGGATCTGAAGAGGGAAGAGATGTTGAGGCAGCCAGCACTGGGGGACTGGCAGGTGCTTATCTATCTCCTAGGGGACTTTCTCTCTCTGGGATGGATACAGGCTGGGCTCCCCTCAGGCCCTAGGCTCACCCTCTTAGCCCCATTGCACCAGAATGCCACACCTCCTAGGATGGAGGACAGTAAGGTCATGGGCAGAAGGGGAGACGCTCATCTGTCTCCCCGGAGCTCTGACTCACCTGGTAGCCCAGATGATGGGAATGCGGTGAGTGGCATAGACAGTGAAGGCCAGGGCCCCAGAGAAATGGCAGGCCTCTTGAACCAAATCATGCTTCCGACTCCCGGGCACCGCAGTCTGGAAGTCTGCATTGAATGTATTGCAGTACAGCTCCACCAAGTCCAAGATGGCTGCCGTCAAGGCTTCTACCACCTTCTCTGTGAAGGGGAGGGGCCAGAGAGGAAACTCAATTAGAACTCGCCAAGGGCCATTTTGTTGCCATGACACTAGAAGTATAGGACAGCTTGGGACAGTGATCCCCAAATGCCAGCCAATTTCTAATAGCTGTGACAAAGCTCACCCATCTGTGGAGAAAAAGGAAAGATGCAGGAGCATGCCTGAGCACTTATTTCATCAAGAGATTTCCAGCTTTAAATGTGGTCCTATCTTATATATAGATACTTAATGTAGTGCCAAAATGTTATTTTTAAAAAGTCATTTTCTGGCACTAGAGAGATGGTGCAATGGTTAAGAGAACTGACTGTCCTTCTAGAGGACTTGGGTTTGATTCCCAGCATCCACACTGGCAGCACTCCAGTTCCAGGGGGTCCAACACCTTCTTCTGTCTTCTGTGAGTATTAGGCACACGCAGGCAAAATACCCATATATATATATATATATAAACATCTTTTTTTTTAAAAAAAAAAGTCTTTTCTTAACAAAAAAAAAAAACAGTGCTTAGTAAACTTGTACCTTCTTAGTACCATGTATGTGCAGATGTACACACACGTACACACACACACACACACACACACACACACACACACACAGCTGGAAATGCTATGTTAGCTCCTAGAAGACTTCAGGGGACAATTTATTGGTCTGAGAAGACCAAAGATGGATTCATTTTTAAGAAAGCCAGTGATGGGGCTGGAGAGATGGCTCAGTGGTTAAGAGCACTAATAAGATAAAGGACCCAGGCTCAATTCCCAGCAACCACATGACAGCTCACAACTATCGGTAAGTCCAGTTCCAGGACCAGACATCCTCACACAGGCATACATGCAAGCAAAACACCAATGTACATAAAAAATAAAATGAAAAATTAAAAGAGAAAATAAAATAAATCTGCAAAAAAGTTAGGAAGGAGAAAGCAAGGAAGGAAGAAAGAGAGAAAGCCAGTGGCGCTGGTTTTCAGGACGAGGATCTGCTTAAAGAGTGTAGCAAGGAAAGAATCCTGCAGAAAAATCCTTCCTCCCAAGTCCCATTCTAAATTGGAAGTGTAAAGGGTTATGGCTGCCAGGAGAAGAATCACAACCCAGCAAGGCAAGCTTTTCCATCTGGATGGAAGGATAAATTCATCCTTGCCGATGCCCCTACCCCACCTCGTCACCTTCTCCCAGTAACACCATAAGGACTGATTAGCAAAAATAATGAGGAAAAAAATCTGTGGAAGGAAATATGGGCTCCAGCTGTGCCTACACCTCACAGGGAAGCGCATGCACACACACACACACACACACACACACACACACACACACACACAATCAAGGGGCCAAGCAGGAAGAAGAATGTGAGCTGAACCACTGGCTGGCAGTTTCCAGCCTCTGTGGGACAAAGAGGGAGAGCACAGCCCTTACCTCGGTTTTCCCTCACAGCCAACACGCTGGGATCCTGTTGGGGCAAGGAAGAGGGAGAGTCAGACAGAGCCCACGCCTGCCCATTTTTATCGCAGTTGGAAGGGCTTTTCACAGCTGTGCTCATCTGGGCCGGGCAGGGTTGAAATGTGAGGAACAGAGAGTCCCCAGGGAGCGGGAGGGCGAGTCGGTCCACAGGGTGGACAGAGGAAGCAGATTAAAAAAAAATCATGCTCACCTCAAGGAAAGAGTCCCACTCTCAAGCCCCAAGGCTAGGATACAGGGTCTGTAGGGCTAGCAAGCCTTTACAGCCCACCAGCCCACTGTGGAACCACTGGCTCTTGGGATTTCCCCCCCGACTTGGTTTTGCACCCTCACGGATAAGCAAACTGTCAGGCAAATCCTTGGTGACTAAATAAAGCCTTTCTTGGCTCGTGTGGTTATTCCCATGAGACTGAAGCTAGACCACCCTCTATGCTTAAGGAGGGCGGACATGCTTCCCATCCATTTCCCAGGAGCCCTTGCGTCTGAACTGCTAACACGTAAATGGTGGCGAAGAACCTTATTTGTTTTGAGACAGGGTCTCACTATGTAACCCAAACTGTCCTGGAACTCACTCTGTAGTCCAGACTGGCCTCAAACTCACAGAGATCCACCTGTCTCTACTTCTCAAATGCTAAGATTGAAGGTGCAGGCCGACACGCCCTGCTAGAAGAGCATTTTAGTAAAAGAATACCAAGTTACTAGGTAATCAGAAACTCAGTTACCTGTGGACATCCCTGTCCCTGCCTCACACTAACGCCTGGGACCCTTTACCTTCTGGATTTTTGGCTGCATGCGTGAGGGGCAAGGAGGCAGCTGGTTGAGAGCACTGGTGATCTCAGGAGTTTCCACGGCAGCCAGGGCACTGCAGATGGCCTTGACAGACTGGACCACCCTGTCCGCCTTCAGTGGGAAATCCCCCTGCGGGAGGCCATAGAATAAAACAAGTGATTCAGTTCTATGCCTACCCACAACCCAGTCTTAAAGGGTGTGCAGGGGCTAATGACTCTAAGGAGGAATTCCAGGAACCAGACTTTATTTTCAGGTATTCAGTCTCTTGCTTTGAGTGGGCCACATCCACACTCCCTAGCCTGTCAGCCATGCCACTAAAGCTTTTATTTCCAGTCTGCAGTGATGGTGTATTTCCGCTATACAGACACACACAGGTCTCCACCAGAGACCTACAGTGTTAAATCAATCGGCAGGGAATAGCAAGGAGGTGAGCGAATCATTCTGAGGCCCCACTTACTCTCTCAGACTTCTCTTAACTCACCACAGGATGGCCGATGCCGTAGACACACCACACTCTTCCCTCCCCTCCACACTGGGTATTTTCTCAGCTGAAATCTCCTCCTCTGTCTGACTTTGACTGCTTATGTCAACTCAAATTAGGGACCAGGACACCTACTCCTTCACACAGCTTTCCCCTCCCAACATCCACAGTCATCCTCTATCGAATAGCGAATGTTGGATGAACCTTCCATTTCCCTAACCACGCCAGCTCCCTGATGCTAAAACAAGTCTTACACTATGCACCATGGCTCTACCCACCCCCTACACTAACATAGAACACTGCAAAGTGGTCTAAGATCTCAGTGCCTGTGTTATTGTAGAGGCTGCTACAAAATGGATTTTAATAGTGGGTGAAGGGTGAACTAGACACACTGCCCCAGAGAGAAGAATCCAAGACAAAACCGAACTGAGGAGGCGGGTTGTTATCTTGCGTTTTTTTTTTTTTTTTTGTTTTTTTTGTTTTTTTTTTTTGAGACAGGGTCTCACTATATAGCTCTGGCTGGCCTGGAACTCAGAGAGATCTGCTTGCTTCTGCCTCCTAAGTGCTGGGATTAAAGTCCTGTGCCACCATGCCTGGTAGGGGATTTGATTTTTGAAGACCACTTCCAAAACTTTGCTTTAGCTTCATGATATTTGTGTAAGTGGCTCCGGGGCCTGCAGCCGGTGCAGGCCCAGGAGGGAAAGGATCAAGCCTTGGGCCTTGCCGCTTCCCTGAGGGTGTGATGTCTGCGCCACAGGCTCAACGGAGTCTCTTCAGATGGTATCCATGGGCATTTTTCACAGAAAACAACAACAACAACAAAAAGCCTGGGACCACACCCTTAGTTCAGAGGGGCTCTACTCCAGAGACAGCCACCAGAGTCCACCTCTTGACTTTCACAGAGGGACAGAACACCTTTTGACACACTTACCAGCTGCCCCCCAGCCAGGAGGTATTTTACTTGCCCAGAACTAAGGAGTGAAAGAAGGCATCACTGACAGACTGTCATTGGGTTGAAGGAAACCAGGGAAGAAGGGAACTTCTAGTAGTTCCTCTCTTCAGCCCCAGGGTGTGGACTCACATCAGCCAGCAGGAAGGCATCCACCTCATTGTGGTACGTGTCAAACAGAAGACTCAAGGCCTGCCTGGGGGTATGGGGTGAGAAAAATCACAGGCAAGATCACAAAAGAGTGGCTGCCCCCCACCCTCAGGCCCACACTTTCCCTTCTATCTCCTCTGCTCAAGGATCAGACTCTGATGTGGTGAAGGAGTTCCTGCTCTTCCTGTGCCCCAAGAGGACGGAAAAGGGGTCTTTTCCACTATGCTACCTCTCACCTAGAAAGGAACAGAAAAAGCGCTAGTGTGGTGGTTCCCAACCTGAGGGGTCACAGATCAGAAATTTACATGACAATTCCTAACAGCAGCAAAAGTAGTTATGAAATGGCAAGAGTGTAATTGTATTTACGATGTGCTGGTCAGCACACTGTGAGGAACTGTATTAAAGGGCCATAGCATCAGGAAGGTTGAGAACCACCGCTCGGAGAGAGGAGAGGAAGTGTGGGCTAAGGTCATTCCTAACAAGTTCCTTGGGCCAAAGTCCCAGACGTTTACAGGAATCTATGATGCTAGCAGGAAGCCAGGCAAGCGCTTCTGCACCATTCCCTCACGGTTCCTGCTGAAACTACACCAGGTGGTCCCCACGCTCACCTGCTGATGGTCTGCTTGACTGGCCTCTCTTGGAGATGGATGAGGTAGTTCAAGGTGGAAGGGCTCTGATCATCGTTCACCTGAGGAGTGAGCAGTGTCCTCGTCAGGCAGGAGCAAGGCCCCTTTCTCAACCTAGCCTTCCTGCCACACTCCCACCTGATGTCCTAGATCATCCTGTGTCCACTCTACCTCCCCAGGTATGCACAGTCGTCGGCCATTTCCACCACGTACCGTCCGGGCCAGGTCACTCCGTATGGCCTTCTGCTCCATCAGCTGCAGTCGGATGTTGATGTCAAACTTGCGGCAATACTGGATATATTCATGGCTGCCCAAGGCATGCTTACTGGTGGGGTAGGGAGACAAGACCATTAGTGCCTGGGGGACTCAGTGGGAAGAGAGACACATACTTTAGCCTGGGGAGAGACAACTAGGAAGGAAGGGAGAGAGAAGGGAGGAGAGAAAGGAAGGGAAAAGGGCCTATGTTGTAGGGCTTATCCTTTACTCCTGCAAATGTCATGGTAAAGCATAGGGAAAGGCATGGAGTTTATCTGAATAAAAGCCGCCCACAACACTTAACCCATGAGCTACACAAATAATGACTCACGGTTCATTCTCAGGATGGGAACCACTATAGAGTTGGGTTATAGAGGGGGCTTGTTAGGGGGCAGCTCTTTAAATCCTATTTTCTTGACTTTGACAACCAAGTGGAAATGGACTGTGACACAGACTCTGGCATCCAGTCTTCTTTTTGTGTAACCTACCAAGGTGCTGAGGACAAATGAGACAATCCCACCAGAATTCCAGAACCGTTATCCTAAAGCGGGTTCCACTTCTCTCCTCCCTCCCCGCCCTGCCAGATTATGAATCCCCTGTATGCAAGTCTTCGCAGTTTCTAAAAGATACGCGCAGTTCTAGCTGCTCAGCACCCACACAGTAGATCCGTGGTTCAGAAGAGACAGCTTGCTGAGTTCCTCTGCCACCCAACCTCTTCCTCTCCCCCAGATCACACCTTAATCAGAAAGGAAACCCACAAGAAAGGGCTGAACAAGCCCCACTCGAGGCCATTGCTGCAGGCTGGGCCAAGCAATAGCATCTGGGGAACAGAAGGCGGAAACGGCCTTCCTTCCTCCGCAGAGATGGGAATCTGGGCTAGAATGGAGGGGAGCAAAGGGAAGAGGGGTGCAGAAACCTCTGGAAGTACAGGGCCACAGGCCAAACAAAACCAACCTAGACTTAGAGGTTTTCCATATCCTGGGGGGACCAGACCTGCAATATGTGCTCTGATCGGCTAAGATTAAAGTAAAGCTGAACCATGGCCGTGGGGAGGGTGGACCGCCAGGCAAGCCCACAGGAGGGTCTGTGAGGAAGGAAGACTGAGGGCAGTGGTGGAGAGAGGGGGAGGGAGGCCGCAGGAAACCGAACCTCCCCTAGGACTGTCTCAAGGTTCTTATCACAGCGCTGCCTGCATCCTGGAGCAACACACTCCCCTTCAGTATCGGCTCTCCCAGGGAGGCAAGCGAAACAATCCTCAGGGCTTCCTTGGGAACTAGCGATTTTCTGCTCCTTTCCACCCAGGAACCAGCACTATGTGTTTATGCAGGGTGAACGGGTAGAATCAAGGTGTCATGTCCCCAGTGACTTCCTTCAACTTGTCAGTGAAAGGGCTTCAGCTGTGCACACACATTGGGGGAGGGGGAGGGGACACGACCAAGGACCATGACCTAGTCTCAGCTCACTGGGAATATTTCACTTGACATCTCCCAGTACCTCTGCACTTGGGGCTCCAGTACTGGGAGTCTGCAGGGAAAATGTGACATCTGTGTTCTTCAGAGCCCCAAGAATCCTCTTCTGGGGCTGGTCCGTGGGCGCTGGTATCCACTGACTGTTCATCAGGTCCTTCTCACATTAACCCTCATCCTGTCTGCGTGTGTGTGTGTGTGTGTGTGTGTGTGTGAGTTACACAGATGGAACCCAGGGTGTGTGTGTGTATGTGTGTGTGTATGCACGCACATGCGGTCAGTGTTTGTGTGTGTGCGTGCAGGTGTGTGTGTGTGCGTGCAGGTGTGTGTGTGTGCACGCAGGTCTGTGTTTGTGTGTGTGTTACACAGATGGAACCCAAGTGTGTGTATGTGTGCACGTGCAGGTCTGTGTTTATGTATCTGTGTGTGTGCGTGTGTGTGTGTGTGTGTGTGTGTGTGCTGCACAGATGGAACCCAGGGCTTCACCTCTACCACCAGTGAATTACACCCCCGACCTAAAACTTGGCCACACTCTTTACAGAAGACACTGAGAAGCAGGCTTCACACCTGGTCAGTGGAAAACCAGAATTTAGTATAAATAGTGTTCCCTGCGGTCTGATTTACCCACCATCGCCCTGTTCCCTCCGAACAACGACAAGCTGCTCTGGGCGAGTGCTTCTAGGATACCCTGTATCTTGGACCCCTCCCTGCCCATGTAGGAAGGCAAGGACACAATGAATACAGCACGGAACACGGTTGAAGGTTCCTTGGAATTATATCAGGATGGGCCTGCTTCTTACACCACTGAGGGCATCTTGGAACTACAACAGGATGGGCTTGCTTCTTTTCCCTCAGCTTCTAGATGAGGATGCATAGGCCAGAAAGTACCTATCCCTAGTACTAAAGAAATCACAATTAAGAAATGAATATTTAAAAAAAATGAATCTTGAGTCCTATCAGTCTTGTGCTCTGACAACCATAGAAAACTATTCTTCCATCTAGATTTGCTGGAGGGAAAATGCACAGCTCCACAAAGTCCCACAGTTCACAGATACTGCTAATGAGAGGGATACAGGCCTTGTCTTCCTCTATCCTCAAGTTCTGCTTCCCCCTCTAAAGGGGCCACACAAGAGCTTGGATGGAGGAAGGCAGATCTCCTGATGTTTGCTGCCACATGCTACCCCTGGGAGTGGGAGCCCTGACTACCCCACCCCAGTTTTCCACAGTCCAGAGTAGTGCAGAGGGCTTCTCTTAGCTGGTCCCAGATCACACTTTCCAGAGACGCTGCCTTCTGTGGAGGGCACTGGCTGGAGGGAGCTGGAAGCCAGCCTAGGAAGAGGTTAACCAGCTGCACAGGCCAGTGGAAACAAAGGCATGTTGGCAAGGGAAAACCAGCAAGAGCCACTGTAATTTCTCCCTTTGGTTCTCCAAGGGCATTTCTGCCCAGCAGTTGTGTGTCCTCTAGAGTAGGAAAAGCAACCCGCCACTGCCCCTCCACAAACAACGCACATCTCTCAGCAACCAGAAGCCTGCACACAGATACCACCTCATCTTTGCTTAATCCCAGCTCCAAGCTCTTTCCACAGCAGATCTGGCTAGGGATCCAGCCAACCCAGCTGGAAGATGGAGCTCAGAGGGAAAATGCTACGTGGCCGAGATTGTGCCCAGAAAGCAGGAGTCCTGGCTGCAGGGTTAGGGAAAAACAGCAAATGCTGAACCTAGTGCAGGTCTCTAAGAGCCTCTCTCATTCTCCTAGCCAGAAGGCAGGTATCACCTCTGTCGCATGTCCCTTAATCCACTCACTCACTTTTGCAGGAACTCCTCCAGCCCGCAGGGCTTGAGCACAAAGTCACCCACGTCCACTTCCCTCAGTTCGTCATGGGTGTAGCAGAGGGTCTGGTAGATGAGCAAGTCCACAGTGGAGGAACCTGTAAGCAGCAAGGCAGAAGAGCAAGGACAGTGACACTGGGCAGGTAGGACAGAGACTCCCAACTTTGATCCTTCATCACCAGCTATGCCATCTGTAATACCTCCACCAACAGCCAGATAAGACAGGCAAGCAAACAGCTTGGGGTTGGGGAAAGTTACTGCCCCCACCCAGGAGAAGCACCCCCTCTGCCCCTCATTCAGGCTACAAAGTGAGTGAGGTAAGAATCAAAGCTAAAGGACCCCCCAGGTCAAAACCCAGTTGCTGTAGGACAATGGTCTGTACCCTGTCAATTGTATTTTAATAAAATGCTGATTGGCCAGTAGCCAGTCAGGAAGTATATATAGGTGGGACAACCAGGCAGGAAGTAGAAGCGGGGCAATGAGAACAGGAGAATTCTGAGAAGAGGAAGGACTCAGTCTGCAGTCGTCACCCAGACACAGAGGACGCAAGATGTGACTGCCTCGCCAAAAAGGGTACCAAGCCACGTGGCTAACACAGACAAGAATAGTGGGTTAATGTAAGATGTAAGAATTAATTAATAAGAAGCCTGAGCTACTAGGCCAATCAGTTTATGGTTAATAGAGATCTCTGTGTGTTTATTTGGGACGAAAGGGCTGTGGGACCTGGAGGGACAGAAAACTCTGTCAACAATAGTGTCCAATGTGTGAACAGCTGCATCCACAGAAAACCTGAGAGAGCTTGGGAAATAATTCTAGACACAAAATAACAGGATTAAACATGGCTTCTTGGTAGCAGCAATTTCTCGGGTTTCCTCTCTTTGTGAGAGGCAAGCACATCTCATTTAAGAGGCTTCTTGACTCAGCTTTAGCTGCAAAACTTTGCAACTCTTTTAAGAGGCCCTGCCACCAAACACTTAAATGGTTTTTTGCTTTTTTTTTTCTTTTTGGTTTTTTGAGACAGGGTTTCTCTGTAGCTTTGGAGCCTGTCCTGGAGCTAGCTCTTGTAGACCAGGTTGGCCTCAAACTCACAGAGATCCACCTGCCTCTGCCTCCCGAGTGCTGGGATTAAAGGTGTGCACCACCACCGCCTGGCTGACTTAAATGATTTTTATGAATTGCTGACAGCATGCTTCTTGGTGGTGTCAGAGACCCTGAAAGTCCATAGAGTTGTGGCAATAAATTGGCACTAGCCAGTACCTCTGCCATGAGGCTAGACTCTCAGAAAAAAGCTAAGGAATGGGCTGGATCCAGGCATCAAAGTCACAGCTTTAATCCTAGCCATATTGCTTAGCAAATTAAAGACTCAGGTGGTCAGAAAAAGAGAGATACATAGTAAAGATAGATTCAAAGATGAAGAAAACCTCTAAACGGCTTACTGTGTTTTAAAAATACATGTAGGCTTGGAAGAAAAAAAAAAGAGGATGAAGTCCTTAAAAGAAAAAAGAGGGAATTGAACAAGACTCCTAGGACAGAGAGAGCTGGAGGAAACAAGCTCTACTGGGAGCAGAAGCCAGGAGCAAATCCAGCCCTGGGAGCCAACCCAGTCCTGGGACACTGACTGAGCCAACGACCTGACTCAGAGCCTGCAGCCTCCACCGGAACCCGAGTGGGAGTGAACCAGTTACCTAAGACAAAGAGAGAACAAGCTCCACCAGGAGCAGAAGCCAGGAGCAAACCTGGTCCCAGGAAACGAGCGAATCAGGATTGAACCAGTGACCAGATCCAGAGTCAGCAATCTCCACAAGAAGAGGTATAATGCCAAGCCAGGAACTTCTGCAAGAGGAGATCCAGACCAAGATTTACAGAAACAGATAAAAGCCAGCAACCTAGACCAAAGTAGGCCTGAGACAGCAAACTCCAAGGGAGCAGACCAAAGCACAGGAGTACTGAGCTACCTCCAGGAACAGGAATAACCAACGGGGTAACTAGAACTGTGACACTGACTGTACCATGAGGAAAACCATCTTAGCTTGTGATCTATGGGCACCTAGGAGATTAATCAACAGAATCTCAGACAGCACCAACCACACTTATTAGAGGAAAAGATGAGTAGAAAAGGCAAGATCACAAGCTACACCACAAAAAGCAACACAATACCAGTGAAACCCAAAGACCCTACAAAAGTAAGACCTGAACAACCAAATATGGATGACCCAGAAGAAAATGATCTAAAAAATAACCACAAGAGAATATCTGAAATTCTTAAAGATGAATTGAGAAATTACCTTAAAAAATGGAAGAAAAAACAAACAAAAAATTGGAAGATATCAGCAAATCACTTAAAGAAAACCAAGAAAAAGAACTCAAACATATAACAGAAACTATTCAGGACTTGAAAACTGAAATAGAAAAAATAAAGAAAACACAAGCAGAAAGAATTATAGAAACAGAAATCATGAGGAAAAGAGCAGGAACTACAAATGCAGGCACGAACAACAGAATGCAAAAATTGAAGATAGAATCTCAAGTGCAGAAGATAAAATAGAGGAAATAGACTCATCAGTTAAAGAAAACATTAAATCTAACAAAACCTTAACCCAAAATATCCAGGAAATATGGGACAACATAAAAAGGCCAAATCTTAGAATAATAGATATAGAAGAAGGAGAAGAAAGTAAACTCAAAGGCACAGAAAATTTATTTAACAAAATCATAGAAGAAAACTTTCCCTACCTAAAGAAAGATATGTCTATGAAGATACAAGAAGCTTACAGAACACCAAATAGACTGGATCCCAAAAAAAAAGCCCTCTCGCCACATAATAATCAAAACACTAAACACACAGAGTAAAGAAAGAATATTAAGAGCTGCAAAGGAAAAAGGACAAGTAACATATAAAGGTAGACCTATCAGAATTACACCTGACTTCTCAGTGGAGACAATGAAAGCCAGAAGGTCATGGCCAAGCATTATGCAGACATTGAGAGACCATGGATGGCAGCCCAGGCTACTATACCCAGCAAAACTGTCGATCACCATAGAAGGACAAAACAAGATATTCCATGACAAATCTAGATTTCACTAATACCTAGTCACAAAGCCAGCCCTACACAAAATACTAGAAGGAAAACTCCAATCCAAGGAAGATGGCTACACCAACAAAAACACATTACATCTCATTACAGCAAATCCTGAAGAAGAAAAAACACACAAAATAACATCACCAACGATGAAAACCAAATTAACAGGAGAAAGCAACCACTGGTCATTAATATCCCTTAATGTAAATGGACTCAACTCACCCATAAAAAGGCACAGGCTAACAGACTGAAACGAAACCAGACCCCATCCCTCTTCTGCATACAGGAAACGCATCTCAACATCAAAGACAGACATCATCTCAAAGTAAAAGGTTGGGAAAAAATATACCAATCAAATGGACCTAAGAAACAAGCGGGTGTAGCTATCCTAATATCTAACAAAATAGACTTCAAGCTAAAATCAGTCAAAAGAGACAAAGAAGGACATTTCATATTAGTCACAGGGAAAATCCATCAAGAGGAAATTTCAATACTGAACATCTATGCTCCAAATAAAAGGGCACCTTCATATGTCAAAGAAACACTTTGAAAGCTTAAATCATATATTAAACCCCACACACTGATAGTGGGAGAGTTCAACACTCCTCTCACCACTGGACAGGTCAATCAGACAAAAAATGAACAGAGAAATAAGAGAACTAACAGATGTTATGACTCAAATGAACTTAACAGACATCTATAGAATATTCAATCCAAACAGAAAAGAATATACCTTCTTCTCAGCACCTCATGGAACCTTCTCAAAAATTGACCACATACTCGGTAACAAAACAAACCTCAACAAATACAAAAAAATTGGAATAACCCAATGTACCTTATCAGATCACCATGCTTTAAAACTAGAAGTCAATAGCAATACCAATTCCAGAAAACCCACAAAACACATGGAAATTAAACAATGCTCATCTGAATCATCAATGGGTCAAGGAAGAAATAAAAGGGGAAATTAAAGACTTCCTAAAATTCAATGAAAATGACCACACATCATACCCAAATTTATGGGACACAATGAAAGCAGTGTTAAGAGGCAAGTTCATAGCATTAAATGCCAACATAAAGAAGCTGAAAACCCCCACACTAGTGAATTAACAGAACATTTGAAAACTTTAGAACAAAAGAAGCAAACTCACCTAAGAGAACTAGACAGCAGGAAATAATCAAATTGAGAGCTGAAATCAACAAAATAGAAACAAAGAAAACAATACAAAGAATCAATGAGACAAAGAGTTGGTTCTTTGAGAAAATCAACAAAATAGACAAACCTTTATCCAAACTAACCAAAAGGCAGAGAGAGAATATCCAAATTAACAAA
>PVIU01001015.1:83116-164915 GCA_004026605.1 Ondatra zibethicus | reverse complement strand
GAGGAAATACAGAGGATCATCAGGTCCTATTTTGAAAACCTGTCCTCCACAAAATTGGAAAACTTAAAGGAAATGGACAACTTTCTGGATAAGTATCACCAAAATTAAATCAAGACTAGATAAGCAAATTAAACAGACTTATAACTGCTGAAGAAATAGAAACAATCATCAAAAGTCTCCCAACCAAAAAAAGGCCAGGACCAGATGGTTTCAGCTCAGAATTCTACAATACTTTCAAAGAGGAACTAATACCAATACTCCTCAAATTATTCCACACAATAGAAACAGAGGGAACATTGCCAAACTCTTTTTATGAGGCTACAATTACCCTGATACCCAAACCACAGAAAGACAATACTAAGAAAGAGAATTACAGACCAATCTCACTCATGAACATTGATCCAAAAATACTAATAAAATACTAGCAAATAGAATCCAAGAACACATCAGAACCATCATCCACCATGACCAAGTCGGCTTCATCCCACAGATGCAGGGATGGTTCAACATACGAAAATCTGTCAACGTAATTCACCATATAAACAAGCTGAAAAATAAAAACCACATGATCATCTCATTAGATGCCGAAAAAGCATTCGACAAAATACAACATCCTTTCATGATAAAGGTCTTGAAGAGAGCAGGGATACAAGGAACATACCTAAACATAATTACGGCAATATACAGCAAGCCAACAGCCAACATCAAACTAAATGGAGAGAAACTCCCAGCGATTCCACTGAAATCAGGAACAAGGCAAGGTTGTCCACTCTCTCCATACCTATTCAATATAGTTCTTGAGGTCCTAGCTAGAGCAATAAGACACCAAAAGGAGATCAAGGGGATACAAATTGGCAAAGAAGAAGTCAAACTCTCACTGTTTGCTGATGATATGATAGTTTACATAAGTGATCCCAAAAATTCTACCAAAGAACTTCTACAACTCATAAACACATTCAGCAATGTAGCAGGATATAAGATTAACTCAAAAAAAATCAGTAGCTCTCCTGTACATAGATGATAAAAGGGCTGAGGAAGAAATCAGAGAATCAACACCCTTCACAATAGCCACAAATGGCATAAAATATCTCAGAGTAACTCTAACCAAACAAGTGGAAGACTTGTATGACAAGAACTTTAAATCTTTGAAGAAGAAATTGAAGAAGACACCAGAAAATGGAAAGACCTCCCATGCTCTTGGGTAGGCAGAATTAATATAGTAAAAATGGCAATCCTACTGAAAGCAATCTACAGATTCAACGCAATGCCCATCAAAATCCCAACAAAATTCTTCAAAGACCTTGAAAGAACGGTACTCAACTTTATTTGGAGAAGCAAAAAACCCAGGATAGCCAAAACAATCCTGGGCAACAAAAGAACTTCTGGAGGCATCACAATCCCTGACTTCAAACTATACTGGTGCGGGAGAATTGTCTGTACTCTGTCAATCATGATTTAAATAAACACTGATTGGCCATTAGCCAGGGTGTATAGGTGGGTCAACCAGACAGGAAGTAGAGGTGGGGCTATTAGACCAGGAGAATTCTGGGAAGCAGGAAGCTCTCTCGGCATTCCTGTCTGGACCATCGAAGAAGCAGGATGTGACCTGCCCTGCTGAGAAAGGTATTGAGCCATGTGGCTGACATAGATAAGAATAATGGGCTATATAAATTACAAGAGCTAATAAGATGCCTGAGCTAATGGGCCAATCAGTTTGTAACTTATGGAGACTCTCTGTGTGATTTTCTTTGGGGCTAAACGGCTGGCTGGGGGGACCAGGCGGGACAGAAACCCCGACAAGCCTGGCCCTCATGCTACACTATACCACAGAGCTACAGTACTGAAAACAGCCTGGTACTGGCATAAGAACAGACAGGAGGACCAATGGAACTGAATAGAAGACCCTATATCAATCCACATATCTTCGAACACCTGATATTTGATAAAGAAGCAAAAAATATCAAATGGAAAAAAGAAAGCGTATTCAACAAGTGGTGCTGGCATAACTGGATATCAACATGTAGAAAAATGAAAATAGATCCATATCTATCACCACAAAACTCAAGTCCAAATGGATCAAAGACCTCAACATAAAGCCAGCCACACTGAACCTTATAGAAGAGAAAGTGGAAGTACGCTTGAACACATTGGCACAGGGAACTACTTCCTAAATAGAACCCCAGCAGCACAGACACTGAGAGAAACAATTAATAAATGGGACCTCCTGAAACTGAAAAGCTTCTGCAAAGCAAAGGACACGGTCAACAAGACAAAACGATAGCCTACAGAATGGGAAAAGATCTTCACTAACCCCACATCAGACAGAGGTCTGATCTCTACAATATACAAAGAACTCAAGAAATTGGACACCAAAAAATCACGTAATCCAATAAAAAAATGCAGTACAGACCTAAACAGAGAACTCTCAACAAAGGAATCTAAAATAGCTGAAAGACACTTAAGGAAATGTTCAACATCCTTAGTCATCAGAGAAATGCAAATCAAAACAACTCTGAGATTCCATCTTACACCTGTAAGAATGGCCAAGATCAAAAACACTGATGACAACTTATGCTGGAGAGGTTGTGGGGAAAAGGGAACACTTCTGCATTGCTGCTGGGAATGCAAGCTGGTACAACCCTCTTGGATGTCAGTGTGGCGATTTCTCAGAAAATTAGGAAACAACCTTCCTCAAGACCCTGCAATACCACTTTTGGGTATATATCCAAAGGATGCTCAATCTTGCCACAAGGACATGTGCTCAACTATGTTCATAGCAGCTTTGTTTGTCATAGCCAGAAACTGGAAATAACCAAAATGCCCCTTGATTGAAGAATGGATTAAAAAAATGTAGTACATTTACACAATGGAGTACTACACAGCAGAAAAAAATAATGACAGCTTGAATCTTGCAGGAAAATGGATGGAATTAGAAAGCATTATTTTGAGTGAGGTAACCCAGACACAGAAAGACAATTATCACATGTACTCACTCATTGGTGGTTTTTAAACATAAAGCAAAGAAAACCAACCTACAAATCACAATCCCAGAGAACTCAGACAACAATGAGGACACTAAGAGAGACTTACATAGATCTAATCTACATGGGAAGTAGAAAGTAGAAAACAACAAGATCTCTTGAGTAAATATCGAGCATGGGGACCTTGGGGTTTGGTTGAAGGGGCAGGGGAAAGGCAGGGAGGGGAGCAGAGAAAAATGTAGAGCTCAATAAATATCATGGAAAAATAAATTACAAAAAAGAAAAAAGAGAGTAGTTGGGTGTGGTACACACCTTTAATCCCAACACTCGGGAGGCAGAGGCAGGCCCCTCTCTGTAAGTTCAAGGACAGCCTGGTCTACAGAGTGAGTTCCAGGATAGCCAAAGACACACAGAGAAATCCTGTCTCAAAAAGCCAAAAATTAAAAATAAAAATAAAAGAAATAGAGTTTAAAATAAAGCACATAAAGATGGAAAATACAGTCAGAGATTCTGGATACTGTATATTATTGTGTTGTCTTTCAATTTTTTGATTGCTGAAGGAGCAAAATCTGCTAAAAGATATTTGATTATAAATGCTGCTGGATTAATCCAACATATATATTTTGAAAATGTCTTGGCTTCAAAATTTAAGTCAAAGGTATGCTAGTTTGGAGAAGAGGTTTTACTTTTGTTTCCACAGGATATGAGAAGCTGTGGTTTCATTTTGGGCTAAGAAAAATCAGGTTTGATCAAGGAAGACCCCCTGAAGAGTCTCCAATAGGAGCAGATGGTCCAGTGGTTCCAACATTTCAGAGGACCTCTGTTGGAGTTTCCTCTGAGTTCTCCATCCAGAACAGTTTCAAGACTGCTGACTGAAATGATCGAGCCTCACAGGATATTTCAGTCAGGACTCGACCATAATTCTAATTTTTCTTTAGATCCCCATAAGATTATTAGCTCCCCAATCAGCAGGAAGGAGCCGGGAAAACTACACCCGCATTCCAAAAAAATGGATTATGGATGTTTTTCTTTGTTTAGAGTGTTAGTTACAAGTTGTTATGGATAATGGTTAGGAGAAAAGCTAACCAAAGGAGATTTTATTCAGAGTTCTTATTTTTAAAAAAAGGGGGGGGGAATGCTGTGGGACAATTGTTTGTACCCTGTTACTTGTATTTTAAATAAATGCTGATTGGCCAGTAGACAGGTAGGAAGTATAGGTGGGGCAACCAGGCAGGAAGTAGAGGTGGGGCAAGGAGAACAGGAGAATCCTGGGAACAGGAAAGAATCAGTCTGCAGTCATCACCCAGACAGAGGGGAAGCCAGACACAGAGCAAGCAAGATGTGACTACCTTGCCAAAAAAAGTACCAAGCCACATGGCTAACACAGACAAGAATTATGGGCTAATATAAGTTATAAGAGTTAATACGAAGCCTGAGATACTAGGCCAATAAGTTTATAATTAATGTAGATCTCTGTGTGATGACCTGGTGGAACAGAAATCTCTGTCAACACCCAACTCTCCCACCTCACCTCCAGGGACACTCATATATCCCCAACTAACTTACAGTTGCAGGTAAAAGTGAGTGGCTCCCGAAGACTCTCACACAACACAGTCACCTTCAGGTTGACTTCATCCCCAAGATGCTCTGGACTCGGGGTGACAGCGCTCCAGACATATCCAGTTAGGGAATAGTCCTGAATATCAGAGCCTGTCCTAAGGCTGTATAGGAGGAAAAGGAGGACTCTTGCTGTGTCTTCAAAGAATCCTGATGAGGGTCCCTCCTACTCTAAGGCCCAAGGGCCTTCCTATCTCTACTGAGTTCGCCCCCTGCTCCATGGGCCAGGCTGGGGCAGTGGGGAGGCAGCCCTGGGAAGCTGTACTCTTATCATCTCGCTACAGTTGTGAAACAATCCCCACAGTATTAGAATAGTAGCAAGAACTCCCAAAGGAGTTTCTCATACTAAGTTTAACAGAATTTAACCAATAAATAGTTAGAAATCCATTTCCTCTCTCTTCAGTACAAGAGAAATCTTTTCTTCACTGAGAGGTATGTTTACTCCTAAGAACAGCTGAGGATCAGATTCTGAAGTGAGGCGATAATTAGTTAGGCTGAATTTTACTAAAAATGTGCAAAATTCTAATTTTTTTCTTTTGAGACAGAGTTTCACTATGTAGCCTTAGCTGGCTTGGAACTTGTTATGTGGTGTAGGCTGGATCATAGAGATCTGCTTGCCTCTGCTTCCCAAGTGCCGGGGTTAAGGGCGTGTACCACTATACCTAGCAAACTTCTAAGATTTCATAAAAACCTGCAGACATCTGCTGGAGGAGAGTTCCCACTCCGTGGAATTTTATTTATTATAGTTCTTCCTCCTCTCTAAAGGAACAGGTAGCCTCCTTCAGAGACTCAGAATCCTCCAGTCATGCACCATACGTAACTCCCTTTCCCTCCCCTCATCCCACACACGAACACACATACACACTCCCTTCTCCCCCTCCCCCATCCCATCCTTCAACTCTTACATATCCAGTGCACCCACACAAGAACACATGAACACACCATACACACCCCCTTCTCCCCCTCAATCCCATCCTTCAACTCTTACATATCCAGCATGTGGCAAAACGCAGCAACTTCCTCATCTCTCTCCTCTGAGACCTCAAACAGTTCGTGGCCATTGGCGATGGTGTGTGGCCGGGAGCCCACCTTTAAGGGAAGAGCAACTGACTCAGTGTTTTTTCTCTCATGGCACCCCTTCTTTGCATGGCCTCCCAGATGTAAAGATAGTCCTTGTATAGGACTTTTGACTTAACATTAAAAGGAACTTAAAAAAAAAAAGGAATCTAGAAATACATTATCTGCCAACCTAGGACACCAAAGACCAAACTGAAAAAGGAGCTGAAACCTGGGATGAGCATGGATGCCGGGCAGTGGACAAGAGTGGCCATATCTGCTCTGCGAGGGGGACATGTCTGACCAGTCCAGTGTGGTCGATCAGGCAGTGTCTAACATAGTGCTGATGATCACCAGTGGGCAAAGTCTTCCGGGAAAGGCTCCAGAGACATATGGGTGAGCTGAGCTAGGCCAAATGGTCCCCAGTGAGGCCTGGACTTGGACAAAAGCCTCAATATCCAAGGCCCCGACACCAGACTCAAAGACTGAGCCCTTCAGGAGTGGGTATGATTCAGACGCATGTGCCCTCTCAGGAAGAAAACACATGTCAAAGCAGGATCTTTGCTGGAGAGGACCTGGCTGGACTCCTGTAGGCTTTGCTGGTTCTAAGCAGCTAGGGATACAGGTTGTCTGTATCCCTGTTCAGCCTGGCCCCATTTCCTCTCCCATAACATACATGTGGCACTGAGATCCTTAAGCCAGGTCCCATATCATTTCCCATCCCAGGGTTGTTCTCAAACGCCCAGGAAACCCTCCAATGGGCCCCAGGGAGGAGCAGATAAGGAGAAAGCTGGTACTGACAGGCCTCACAGGCCTGCCCGGGGCAGCCACCCAGGAATGACATTTTGGCTCCATGGAGTTCCAGGCTGCATCCGGGAAAGACAGCAGGCTCTAACAGCTGCATTGGGGAGAAAAGGGGTTGTCTAAGGCTGTGGTCTGTGTGCGCCACCTCACCTCTCTTCACCCCCTCAGCTGTTCTCACTTTCTCCCTGCCCCTCAGGGCAGAAGGTAGCAACCCAGCTCCTCACTGAATACTCTGCTTCCTCCAGTGTCCCTCCCTCTGGTCAGTCATGCTCCCCTGGGGGTGTGTAGAGTGGGGGTGGCAGCACATAAAGGGGAAGGCAGCCGTGGGGGCAGTTGGCATGTGAGGCCCTGGCTTTGCCAAGCGTATGCCTGTGTCCCAGTGCAAACAATAGTACCACTGTCAGCAATTAACCTATGCAAGAGAGTCAGAGAGAGAAAGAAGAGGCAAGGGAGGGAGAGGGAGAGAGCAGAACGGCCACTGAAGGCCATTTCATGCCCTTTCTGTACCACTCCCTGACACTGTAAGGAAACAAAAGGCACTTACGTTTGCCCGGCTGGCAGGCCCTGGTGGCATCACTCGATGCTGGCCTGGGGAGTCTGCCAGGCAGAGGCTGGTAGCGGGGGTATCAGGCTGGCATTTGGAGCCAGCCATTTCCAGAGATGGCTCAGTGGGCCTGGGATAAGAAGGATCCTTCCGGCGAAGGCGGGGTGGGGGTATAGGCACAGAGCTCAAGGGGTTCCCCCTCCCAGCAGGTTGAGCCCCCGCCCCAACCTGAGGCGGGGAGGACCACTGCCGCGTTGCTTCCCCCACTCCAGAACCGGCAAGAGCTTTTTGCTTTGCCCTTGCTTCTTCAAGGAGACTCCGAACCAGATCAGGCTCCATTTCGGTACTCCGATGATGCATGATGGGGGAGGGAAGACAGGGGAGACCACCTACCCCAAGCTGCCTGCCTCTGTGAGCAGGCCAGGCTCTGTGTGAGGAACTGAGCTAGGACATGACTCTCCCCATCCCTATAAATAGCAGGAGCAGCCCCACCTCCGAGAGGAGCCTTTAAAAAGCCTGAACTCTGGCGCTACAGCTCACCCTGACTAGGCTTTGAGGGGCTCTCTCGGCAAATGCAGAGGAAGGAAGGACCGTGCAGCTATGCAGAGTTGGAAGTGATCCCTAAGCTGGACACGAGGTGGGAAAGCCCCAGCGCACTAAGACAATGAATGGTAAGGAGGGAGGAGGGCGGAATGAGGGGCATAGGTAGCTACAGAAGTCCACAGCTATGAATAGCCCCGGCTTATGGAGCAACATATCCAAAAGGCAGGGGTAAAAGCAAGGTGGCCTTCAGGTCCCACCTTTGGAGACGCTCCTGACACTCCATGGATCGAAACCATATCAAGGCTGCTGTGGAAGCCAGCTGGGATGAAGAGCAGACTTTGCACTTTATAATGTATACTAATAAGCCAAAGCATTACTATCATACTGCTGGGCCTTTTTCTAGATATTTTCAGGGGGGAAAGATGACTAAAAGTAAACACCCCCACAGTGTGACTGCACTTAATGCCACTGAACTACACGCCTTTAAATAGCGGAAGGTAAATGTTGCGTTCACAATCAAAAGCAGCGAAGAAGGGAAGGTGAGAAGGAGAAAGACTTTGGAACAAGACCAGGGTCTGATACCAGCTCTACCATTTCTTGCATTGGACAGGGTTGATGTGGAGATCTGGATAGGGTATTCTGTGAGCACGAAACAAACAGCTAACACTACGGATGACCATCAGGGCCATGCAGTAGCTATGCAGGGCCTCAGGAGTAAGAAGCAGCTCAAGTCCCATGCCCACCATTCAGCCACAGAGTCAATGGTAAGTCAGGTGCCTCCTAAGTCAGTCCTTACATCATGAAGGAAGTACCTATTAACAGCCAGGATACCAAAACACCTGCCCCCAGAAGGGCTGTTTCGACCAAGACACTGAAACTCAGCCTAGGAAAGGAGCCAGACCCTTCCTGATGTTCTTGGCCCAACTTCCCAGAAGAAAGCCTAGCTTGGCTCCCTCCCAACCCCCACAAGCAGCCAAGGGTTCCAAAGTCAGAAGTAGAAGAGAGGACTAAATGGGCCTGTGAGTGCTTGGTAGATCTGAATTTGGAATAGCAAAGAGAACGTAGTCCACGTTCTGAACGAACACACAGGAAGGTCCTCACCGGAGCAGCAGAAATCCGGCGGTTCTTGCCAGGTGTTGCATTTTTTCGGTTGGCATATCGGGAAGTATAGGTTCGGGGTGGCACCTGAGGGGGCATCGTCTTGCTCCGGGCCACGGGTTTTCCAGAGGTGTCCTTGTTGAAGTCCAGGGGCCCCCGGCCTTCCTTCCAGCCCCTGGTAGCATCAGACAATATCTCTGAATCATACGTTGACTTCAAGTTGAGCCTTGTGATTGCATCATTAATGCCATCATAGTCCACAGATCCCAGCATGGGTCGCTGTCCCCCACCATCAGGCAGCTCTTCCTCTTCTGGATCCTGGGGCCCTAACAGTTTGTCAGGTGGCTGTTCCACCAAAGCAAAACTGTTGATGTCACTGGACTGAGCAATCTTGGAGGGTGAGGGGGACCCCTTTCTGGGAGGCAAGGGAGGGGCATCCCAGATAGAGACCCGAGGAGGCAGAGGAGGTGGGGACAGTTTCTTGCTTGAGCCACCTGTGTCACCTGATCCTGAAGACAAAGAGAGCCTCCCATCTGAGCCATCAAAAATATAGAGATAGTCTCCAGGCAGGGAGCCCTTGGGCCAGGGATCTGGGCCGGGCTGGGGATCTTGGGAGGTAGAGTCGGGGAGCTCTTCTTGTGGGGCAATGGAGTTGTAATTCAGGGTAGGGTCAGAGCCAGAAAGACCACGCAAGAGCTTGAGGTCTGTCCGCCTGCCTGCCGGCTTGCTGTAGAAGTCCAAAGCGGGCTCATCCCAGCTGATAAGAGAGGGCTCTGTGTTCTGCTTAGCCCTGCTCTCCTCCTTGTGATGTCGGAGCCGAGAAAGAGCATCGTACTCCATCTGCAGGGCTTCAGCCATAGCCAGTTCTTTGCGACTGATGCCCACGGACTCCAGGGACTTCCAGTGTTCCCCATTGCCCTGAGTAGAAGACATGATGAGGGTGTGGGCACAAGAAACAATGAAGCCTTCTACTTCCTGCCAGTGTCAGGCCTGTAGGGCTGGTACATGTTGTCTTGGGACCTGTAGGCAAGGGGTAAAAATGTAATTTAGTTACAAAGCAAGACTTATCAGTAATCTGATACTGTGATAATAGGGTGACATAATCTAGGCCAGTACCCATTTCCTCAGTGCCTACAACAGAAGCAAAGAACAGAAAGACAGAGCAAAGAAAGAGACACCAGGACAACTTTATTATATCTATCCAGCCATCATTCTATACATGTCTCCATCTCTGGTCCTAATTCCTATCCTTACTTCTATCACACGTGCTTCAAGGAAAGAGAGAGGTACTTGATTTATTTAACACTTGTTTGTTGTTAAGGAAGAGTATGAATGCCATGGACACACATGAAGATCCAAGGACAACTTTCAGGAATCATTCAAAAGACGAAAAGAATCATTTCATCAGCCAAGGAGTGAAAGTGGGAAGCAGGGTCTCTTGAGGGAAAGAGGACAGCTGCCTAGGGGTGGAACTCAATGGTAGAGTCTGTCTAGCAGTCCTAGATTCCATTCTCAGCACTGCCTAAATGTTTTTCAAAAACTAATGGAAGCTGGGGGCAGTGAGATAGTTTAGGAATAAAAGCACTTCCAGCACAATCCTGCTGAGCTGGGTTTGTTCACCAGAACTCTCCATGGAAAGAGAAAACCAAGTACTGAAAGTTGTCCTCTGACTTCCGTGCACACATTGTGGCCTAGCACGCCCACTCACACATATTCCGATTACATGTTCACACAATAATAATAAAGTTAAGTATCTTTTAATTAGAAGAGGAGGGGTTCTAGTGACAAGGCATAGTGGCAGAACATTTACCAAGTAGGCGCAAGGCCCTAGGTTTGATCCCCAGTACCATACGGAAAAAATTAAACCAGGAGGGAAAGGCAGAAACCAGGAGCTTTTAGCCAGTCTGGGTGACATGGGAGATGTTTCAAAACAAAAGTTAACGAAAAAGGTGCTGGAGAGATGACTCAGTGGTTAAGACTACTGGCTGCTCTTAGAGAGGACCCAGGTTCAGTTCTGAGCACTCATATGGTGGTTCACAACCATTGGCAACCAGGTAATCTGACGTCTTCTTTTGTCTTCCAAGGGCAGAAGACACATATGCGGTGCACATATATACAAGGCAAAACAGTCATACACATACAATAAAAAGACATAAATCTAAAAGTTAAAATTAGCAAAGAAAAGAGGCCAGCTCTCATTCTCTCACACACAGCTAGGAGGAATGTAAAATGGCAAGGTCACCTTGGAAACTAGGCAGCCTCTGACAGAGGGAAACACATGTCTACCTACGACTCACCTCTCCACAGCTACACGGCCTTGTACTCAGACGTTAAATACAGAGCTGAGGCTGCGACTATCAGTAGCGTGCTTCCCTAGCATGCACAGGTTCTGAGTCTGGTACCCAGCACTACAAACAAATAATCAACTATTCATCACTGCAAGTAAATAATAGTAAGCCTCACATAGTAAACATAGAAACTTTGCTTATAATAGCTCCAAACTAGAAACAACCCAAACGTCTATCAGCAGATGAATGATTCTTTTGAAAATGTGCAACATCTGGGTAGGGACTGAGGCTCAGATAGTTAAGGGCTTATCTAGCATATACACAGCCCTGGGTTTGACCCCAGAAACACATAAAACCAGGTGTGATCCCAGCACTCAGGAGGTAAACGCAAGATCAGAAGCTCAGGGTCCATCTTAGCTACATCAAGACTGCCAGGCAATGGTGACAAGTGACTTTATTTTATTTTATTTTTGGTTTTCTGAGACAAGGTTTCTCTGTAGCTTTGGTGCCTGTCCTGAAACTAGCTCTTGTAGACCAGGCTGGCCTCGAACTCACAGAGATCCGCCTGCCTCTGCCTCCCGAGTACTGGGATTAAAGGCGTGCACCACCACCGCCTGGCTGACAAATGACTTTAATCCCAGCACTCCAGAGGCAGAGGCAGGCAGATCTCTGGAGGACAGCCTGGTCTACAGAGCGAGGTCCAGGACAACCAGGGCCACACAGAAAAAAACCTACCTCGAAAGACAAAACAAAACAGTTCAAGGCCAGCCTGAGCTGCATAAGACCCTGTCTCAAAACGAAAAGTGATCCATCTACATATGTCTGATTGAATGCTATTTAGCAATGAAAATGTATGAATTATTGATAAGTGTAAAATCACGGATAAGCCTCAGATTAAGTCTGTGGAATAAAACCTGCCAGACAAAGTGTGTGAGTATGTATCATTGCATTTATAGGACATTTCTGAAGATGCAAACTGAGCGACTGTGAGGAAAAACAGATGGATGCTGATCTGGGGAAGGAAAGGGAAGGATTACCATCAGCCCTACGGGAGCTTTGGGGAGCAATGAATATACTCATCATCTTTTTTTTTTTTTTTGCTTTTCTCCCTTTCTGCAGAGATCACAACTATGGCCCATGCATGCTGGGCAAGCACTCTACCCCTGAGCTACGGGTGCAGCCCATTCATTATCTTGCCAGTAGTGGTGATTTCGCCAGTGTGTTCGTATGCCAAACGTATGTTGTACACTTTAAATATATGCTGCTTGCGACATGTCAATTAAACCCCAGCAAAATAGAAATGTACAACACAGCTCTACTTAGCAGACTTTATAATTACTCAAAGTTCAACAACAGGTGAAACTCGGTGCCTGGGTATGGATCCACCAAAATATTGTTCCTCTCAGCCCTTAGGAAGCCAGATAGGAAGTTCAGTTCAGATGTCTTAAATGCCAAGAGCCTGCCACTTACTCTGGGGTTGGTACCTTCTGCTTCTGAAGTCATACATGAAAAGAGTTGGAGGCACTGATCTAATGCACATAATGACCAGGTTAGTCTGTCCTGTGGTCCTCAAGCTGTATCTAAGATGCACAGCTACCAAAGCCCACACACTCTTGACTGGTTCTGATTTCACTGGCCTGCAGTGGGGCGATGGTATTTAATAAAAAACAAAACAACATCCCAGGAGATCCTCTGTGTGCCTATGGTTGGGGTTGTGAGAGCAGCCAATTCTTTAGCAACACTGGGAAGTTCACGGTCCCACAAAAATACCAGATATCATTCATTCTGTGGGACAGCTTCATGCAAGGGGTAACAAACCCATGTAGCATGTTATTTATTCCTCTTGATCACAGGGTTGAAAACAACAGTAGAAAGATTCTAATAGATCTTGTGTGTTTGTGTGTCTTTTTTTTTTAACCCCACCCCCATCTGTCTCTAACTCAGACAGGCCAAATACATAGCTGAAAATGACTTTAAACTCTTGATTTTCCTGCCTCTATCTCCCGAGTGCTAGAATTACAGGTGTGTGCCACCACACCTAGGTTAGTCTAGTCACAAGTGTGTGTGTGTGTGTGTGTGTGTGTGTGTGTGTGTGAGAGAGAGAGAGAGAGAGAGAGAGAGAGAGAGAGAGAGAGAGAGAGCAGGGATGGAAAGTAGGGCTTTGTGCATGCTATGGATATGCTCTACCACTAAGCCACATCCCAAGCCCTTGAGTGGCAAGTCCCACTCAACTCAAAATAGGAGACAGGTCCATCTTCAGCTCAGGTGCCTTTCTAGGACCCTCTCGAATTTGGCAGACACAGGTCAGGACTCTGTCCAGAGTCATGGTTGGCTGTGAGAGGCTGTGAGAGGCTGTGATTTCGACTCCACTTAGCAGGTCCCTAAAGACGGACTAGCTCAAAGCACCTGTCTGCCCTTCACCTGCTGACCTCCCCACCCTTCCACAACTCTTCAAAAGTTACTTTTGACCCACAGGGCGGGGGTTGGAGGGTGGGGACACTGACATGACTTTCGGAACAGGCCAAGACAGACAGGCTTCGTTATCCAGAGGTGGGATAACAGTACTCTAGTGTTTTTACAGATACAAGACACTAGAAAAAAGCTCAATGTATATTACACTATATTACAGAACTATACCGCAGCCCAGCTTAAGATTTTTAATCCAGAAGGTGATTGTATTTTCAGCCCTGAGCTGGGACAAGCAGAGTGTTGAAATTTTCCTTAGCCGGGCACCACTGTGAAGTAGAAAACTAAGGCCATGGACAACAACTCCTCAGCTT
This sequence comes from Ondatra zibethicus, assembly GCA_004026605.1. Lineage (NCBI taxonomy): Eukaryota > Metazoa > Chordata > Mammalia > Rodentia > Cricetidae > Ondatra > Ondatra zibethicus. The sequence goes on along the minus strand of PVIU01001015.1, from coordinate 151,204 downwards.
CTGCCTCTTCCCCCACTATCCCATCCACACTTACATTCAGCCCCACTCTACCCCATCTGGTCTCCTATTGTGCACAACTGACTTCTCATGCCCCACCCACTTGGTCTTCTGCAGGATAATGTCCTTGGGTTTCAAGAGGTCCCCTCTCCTCTCCCCTAGTTTCAACCTCTTCCCCACTGGGTTTCACACTTTGACACATAAGCAGTGCCTCTCCCAACTTAAAAAACAAACAAACAAACAAAACAAAAACAAAAAAACCATGGGCTGGAGAGATGGCTCAGCGGTTAAGAGAACTGACTGCTGTTCTGGAGGTCCTGAGTTCAATTCGCAGCAACCACATGATGGCTCACACTCATCTATAATGACAGCTGGTGCCCAGAACACTATATACATAATAAATAAATAAATGAATGAATGAATAAAAACATTAAAATACACACACACATATATAAAATCTACGGTCCAGACTACCTTGGCTTTAGCTTCTCTCAGCTCTTTCTTTTTTTTTTTTTTAGACTTATTTATTATGTATACAACATTCTGCCTCCATGTATTCCTGCACGCCAGAAGAGGGCGCCAGATCTCATTACAGATGGTTGTGAGCCACCATGTGGTTGCTGGGAATTGAACTCAGGACCTCTGGAAGAGCAGTCAGTGCTCTTAACCTCTGAGCCATCTCTCCAGCCCTCTCAGCTCTTTCTTCTATTCTCAGCTAAGCTTCAAGGAAGAGTGGACAACACCTGAAGCTCCCTTCCATATCCTCTCACTGCCATGTGGTGTCTGCTCCCACTAAAGCCACTCCCAAAATACCGTGGCTGCCCAACTCAGAGGGATTCCCATGTGTCCAGCTATCACTTGTTCTGGTCCACTTGGCTCTCTAGACCATCCCCTTCTTCCCCTATCCTCTGCCTGTGACACTATTTCTATTTATTTATTTACTTACCTATTATTGTGTGTGTACGTGTGTGCACACACGTGAGCACACATGCACATACGCACATGCCGCAGTGCGTGTGTGAGGGCCTGAGGGCAACTTTCAGGAGTTGGTTCTCCCCTTTCACCTTTGCATGGGTTCTAGGCCTCAAACTTAGGCTACCAGGCTTGCACAGCAGGGACTTTACCGGCTGAGCCAGCTCTCGGGACTTACAATTTCCGTATTCTCCACCTCCATCTTTGTCTTCCTCTCCCTTTCCATAATCTTCAACCATTGGTGTGGACTCAATCCTGCCTGCTGCTCACCTCTCTTTCCTCTGCTTACAGTCTCATCTACTCCCGTTTCCTGTCTATACTGCCTCACACTGTGTAACCCTCCTTCATTTTATGTGATCACCTGTACCTCAAAACCCAAACAGTCAAGCCCAAACCACCATCTCCTCTCTTCCCAACGCCCTGCTCCCATTCCTAGCACCCCCACTGAATGGCACTACCCAATCCCGGGCTAGAAGCCCCCCAGCCATCCTGAAAGCCCTCCTTCTCTTCATCTAAAGTCCATCACCAAGGCCTTTAGGGCTCTTCTCTTCACTTCCAAAGCTAATCCTCCCCTCTATCTTAATTGTCACTGTCCAAGTTTAAGCCGTTTCTTCTTTCTTCCTTCTCCTGGCTAGTACAACAAACTCCTAACAGCCTGGTCCTGCCTTCTAAGATCATTCCCCCTTAGAGGTTTCCTCCAGAAGCCTGGGGGAAAGACTCACACTTTAGAAAGTGTCTCCCTCCCTGCTTAGAACCCCTCAATGGCTCTTTATTGGCCTCAGTTACAAGGCCTCTATTGTCCATCTCCCTGTCTCTAACTATGCATCCCTGTACATTTACCATCTCTCGACTTGGTGTGGGCACATGCTTCTGGGCATGGCTTTCCCAATGCAGCTCCCTTGAGTGATTCTAATTCACCCTTCTGTGACTTTGCTCTGAGATTACATTTTTTAAAAGTTCTCTTTAGGCTGGGCGGTGGTGGCGCTCACCTTTAATCCCAGCACTCAAGAGGCAGAGGCAAGCAAATCTGTGAGTTCGAGGCCAGCCTGGTCTACAGGAGCTAGTTCCAGGACAGGCTCCAAAGCTACAGAGAAACCTTGTCTCGAAAACAAACAAACAAACAAAATGTATTCAGGGGCTGGAGAGATGGTCAGTGGTGAAAAGCACTGGCTGCTCTTCCAGAAGACCAGGGTTCAATTTCCAGCACCCACCCACAAGGCAGCTCATAACTGTCTGCAATTCCAGAATTCCAGTTCCAAGAGGATCTAACATTCTCTTCTGGTCTCCATGGGCAACAGACACATGGTGTACTCACATACATATGCAGGTAAAACACTGATAAATGCAAAAAAAATTAAATTAAAAGATTCTATTCAGAATTACACTTAACTAGAAAAACTAAGTTTTAAAACTTGTAGGCTGGGCGGTAGTGGTTCATGCCTTTAATCCCAGCACTCGGGAGACAGAGGCAGGGGATCTCTATGAGTTCAAGGCCAGCCTGGTCTACAGAATGAGTTCCAGGACAGCCAGGGCTATACACAGAGAAACTCTTTCTCAAAAAAACAAAAACAATAAAACCAATCAAACAAAAAAAATTGCCTCAAGAAGTGGAGACAAGAGGATCAGGCATTCAAAACCAGCCTCAGTTACATAATGACTTTGAAGCCAGCCTGAACTACATGAGACCCTGTCTCAAAACAAACTGAATAATCAAGAAAAGATTTTTAAAAATCACACATTACTCCCTCCCTCTACCATACTTCCACAGAAAATGGCTGTGAACTAGAGTGTAAGGATGGAACTTTCTAGCAGCAAGGCTTCTGTAGACGTAGAGATGGGTAATCAGAACACAGATGGTGTCCTTTCCCAGGGTCTTTCCAATACAGATTGGGGCTGGGTTACGGGCGGGGGGAGCAACGGTAAAGCAGGGAGGTGCACAGACGGACAACAAAGCTATACAAAGCACCTTCTACTTCTGAGATATTCTTAGAGTCAGACACGACTTCTGGTTCCCTAGAGAGAGCCTTTCTAAGAGTTCCAAGGTCATAGGAAAAGCCAAGGAGTAGCCCAAGCAGGCCCCACTCCTCAGGCCTTTCCCATTCTGAATTCAGACAGAAGACGCCGTACCTGTCTCTAACCACCCCTGGCTGTAGGTAAGGATGCCACTACGCTGTCAACATGGAAGAAAGGAGACAGGACAGACAGCATCCCTGCCTCCTCCAAGGTGAGGTGAGGCTCAGAGAGCACGGGAAAGAGCACAGAAAGCAGCAAGCACTCAGGAGACAGTGTGAACTAAGAACACAGAATTACATTTTCCAGGCTTGAGGACCAACTATTCAAGAAACAAGGGTCTCATATTCTCTGTTCTTTCCTTCCCCGGTGGAATTTCTTCTCTACTAGCCTTTGTTGGACAGAAGCATTGGAAATTGCTCTGGTCCATTGGTTCTAAAGAGTACTAGGAATTCTTTAAAAAAGCAAACAGGAGGCTGGAGAGATGGCTCAGTGGTTAAAGAGCACTGGCTGTTCTTCCAGAGGACCTGGGTTCAATTCCCAGCACCCACATGGCAGCTCACAACTGTCTGTAACCCCTAGTCTAGGAGATATGATGCCCTCATACAGACATACCTGCAGGCAAAACATTAATGTACATAAAATAAAAATAAATGTGTAGCCGAATGGTAGAGAACTTGTATAGCTCCTAAGAGGCCTTGTGCTTGATCCCCAGCACTGGCACAGAAGAGGGAAGGAGCAAATTGCCATTAGGTCTCAGGAAAGAGGAGGACCATTTTTTTTTTTAAAATAATTTATTATGTATACGGTGTTCTGCCTGCATGTATCCCTGCAGCCAGAAGAGGGCACCAAATCTCACTACAGGTGGCTGTGAGCCACCATGTGGTTGCTGGGAATTGAACTCAGGACCTTTGGAAGAACAAGCAAAGCTCTTAGCCACTGAGCCATCTCTCCAGCCCCCGGAAAGAGGAGGACCATTGACAGCCAGTTTCCTCTCCCCACCTGCACTCACCAATTTGTGTTCTTTTTTTCTGCTTAAGCATTTGAAGTAATGCTACCAATACTTCAGCTTGGATCTCCAGGGCAATTTATGTAAACAGAATTCTCTTAGCACACCCACATAATGTCACACTCACAGGACAACATAGCCTCTTCCGTAGTCCAATAGTCCACATCTGAATGCTTGTAATTGCCATCTGGAAAGCATTTCGAACACATAAACCCCTGGCCCCTCCCCTGAAGGTCCTGATTCAGTAGGCTGAGTCCCTGGGCTTCGTGTATTTCACTAGTCTCTCAAGTGACTTGAGGTATATAGCTGGGTTCACACCACAGTTGAGGGGTTCTCTAGGAGGCAAGAACTGGGTAAAAAGATATCTCCCCCCAAGCATAAGGCAGCAATTTGGATAGTGAAGAAAGAGAACAAGCTCACGGTCAGGTAGATTGGTGCCAGGGTCCAAGCAGAACCAGGCAATACACTCAGTCTATACAGGAGGCAGGCAGGGAGGCAATGCAGCCAGGGCAGAATCACACAATGGTTCCAAGGCAGAGAGCAGGGAGAAAGCAGGTCCTCCCAACTGCAAGCCTGTGCCAGAGAGGGAGGCCTGAGGCACATACCTCCCCCCACCCCGTCCCCACCTCCCCCACCCCTTCAACCCCCCAACCCACCCCCACCCCCCGCAGTCAGAGAAGCTTCCAGTTGTCTCATCACTGTAGCTCTAGGCTCAAGGTCCGAGGAACCTAAGGGGTCTGGGTTATTTCCTCCCCAAACTCCTTCAACACAGAACCAACCCCAGTGGTGCTGAAAATGGACAAATTCAAGAAACCTTCGGGTTACTGTAATTCCAGGGAGTTTTCAGCCCAGCAAAAGTGATAAACAGATGCAAATAATTCAACCCCTCCTTGGGGCATGGAGCAGGGAGGCACGACAGATCCTGGGCTACCTCCCAGGACAAGAATAACAGAGCACTCTCAAACAAAATGGGTGGTAAAAATACGGATGGCCTTGGGCTCACGCAGCCTTGAGCACCCCAACTTTTAGTAGTTTTTACTCAGGGATGAGGACTCATTCTAGGACTGCCTTAGAAAGCACCTTCCTTGGACACACAGGGTCCGGGGATTAGAGAACTTTTTTTTTCAATATTTATTTATTTATTTGTTTGTTTGTTTATTTATTATGTATACAGTGTTCTGTCTGTGTGTATGCCTACAGGCCAGAAGAGGGCACCAGACCCCATTAAAGATGGTTGTGAGCCACCATGTGGTTGTTGGGAATTGAACTCAGGACCTTTGGAAGAGCAGGCAATGCTCTTAACCTCTGAGCCATCTCTCCAGCCCACTTTTTTTTTTTTTTTTTGAGACAGGGTCTCCATATGCAGACTTGGCTGGCCTAGGACTTGCTATATACACCAAGATGGCCTTAAACTCAGAGATCCACCAGTCTCTACCTTCCAAGTGCTGGGATTAAAGATGTGTGCCAACATGCCCTGCATTGTTTGGTTTTTTTTTCTCTGTTTTGTTTGTTTTGTTGTTTTTGAGACAGAGTCCCATGAAGCCCAGGCTGGCCTTTACCTTACTATGCAGCCAAGGCTGGTCTTGAACTCTTAATCCACCTTGCCTCTACCACCCAAATATTGGGATTACAGGTATGACGTATGACACTGCACATGTAGCTTGCCATAAGGATTTAGCCTCTTTAGCTTCTAGATTTTTCTCTCCAAGGAAAACCTCTGGCTCTATCCAATACCCACACAGGATCTCAGGGGCTTTCCTTAGGGACCCATGGCCCATTCCTAACACCACACACCTACTGCCCTACTCTTTCTGCTCTTCCCCAACGCCAGCAAGAACAGAGACCATCACTATGTCCTGGGTCTCCTTCCAAGGATCCAGCTCTCCCCCCAGGAAGCAGCTCAGAAAGGTCCAATCTCTGCTTCTGTATTTAAGCCCTGTGCTGGCTTAGTTTTCAACGCATGCTTTAGTCATCTGCGAAAAGGGACTCTCAATGGAGAAACTTCATTCATAAAATCAGGCTGTAGGTAAGCCTGTAGGGCATTTTCTCAATTGGTGATTAGTATAAGGGAGCCCAGCCCATTATGGATGGTGCTATCCCAGGGTTGGTAGCCCTGGGTTTCATAGGAAAGCAAGCTGAGCAAACCCCGGAGAGCGAGTCAGTAAGCAGCACCCCTCCATGGCCTCTGCATCAGCTCCTGCCTCCAGGTTCCTGCCTGGTTTTAGTTCCTGTCCTGACTTCTCTCAGTGATGAACTGTGACCTGGAGGCATAAGCAGAATAAACCCTTTCCTCCCAGAGTTGCTTTTGGTCATAATGTTCTATCATAGCAATAGTGACCCTAACAAAGATAAGCACGCACTGCATTACATGCAGCAAGGCCGCCTCATAGCTGGCCTGTATTTTCCTTGCTCGTGCCCTTTTAACCAAATTAAAGCAACCTCATTTGGTTTTTTGTTTCCATGGTTCCTGTTTTCTGCTCCCTCTCTTCCCTCACCAAGGTCCCCACACCAGCTAGTGCCCTTCAGTCCAGCTCAGATTCTCTCTGAAGTGAGCAGGATTCTTCCCATTCCTCTGCCTCCAGAGAAGGGTGGTGGGACAGGGGGAGGGAGGAGGGAAGTTCCCAGGAGGACTATCCCTTACCAAACATGGACTCCAGTAGAGGGAACTCTTGGGCCCCATTCCAAACAGCTCCCACACTGCGCAATCCCTGATCCCCCAAACCATCACCACAGTTCCCCACACTGACAGTGAGGAGGAGCCCTGGTCTCACTGACAGCGCTCCAGGGTCTACGCTCTGGAGACAGGCAGAGAAAGATGGGTAGGTACTGAGGACACAGGACACAAAAGCTCTCTCTGTTTCGCCTCACTATCAGCCATCTTCCTTCTCAGCTTAGCTTCAACGTGCTGTCTGCTTCCTGCAAACTGAGGCCTCCCACCAAAAACCTAGACAGCCATCCATGTCACTCCCAGCCTAGGTTCAGTTTTCCCAGTTCATACGCTAGGGAATCCAGTTCTCTGGGATTCTTTAACAGGTGAGAAAAATTCTCAGGAAAAAGCCAGCACACGAAACAGAGGCCACCAACGGGTTACAGCTGTTCCTCTCCAGTGAGGGCAGAGGACAGAAAAGACACCCTGCTTGGACTGGAGGTTTCCCCAGAGGGAAGAACAAGAGACAGGGTGCTAGCTATCTCACTGTGCTAACGGTAGCTTCTGAGCCCCCATGCTGGCTATGCTAACCCATTAGAGCCTGCATAGAGCAAGGAGACAGTGTGGAAGGGTAGGTCAAAACAGGCCCATCCCCAGGTAAGAGGATGGGAATGTTTTTGGGGGCACTTGCAGAGACACGGGACTAGCCAGAGGACAGAGAACAATGCCGGGAGGACTTTCTTGAAAGGTGGACATCTTTGCTGGGTCTAACAGTAGGGAAAAGTCTCATGCATTGAGTTGTAACAATTCTTTGACTGTTTTCTGGTAACAACTTCCTTAGGCAGTCTCCCTTCTTGGTAGAGGCAGAAGGATCTTTGTGAAAGTGAGTTCCAGGACAGCCAGGGCCTTGAGGCCCTCAGGACACTGCTGCAGGACTGGGAAGAAGCCATAGAGCTGATGTGAGAGACTCTGCCCCCAGTCCTGTGCTCTTCTTCCGCAAGCACATGCTCTGTACAGGTGTGCCAGGGCTCTGGGACCAGAAGCCCTGCAGGGGGAGCCCCAGAATGACCAGGCCTTATACAGTAGAGAAAGCCAGTAGGCAGCCCCCTGTGGTAGTCCTATCTGCCTATAAGTCTGAGTGTGAGAACCAGTGGGCAGTGACAGACTGTGTGGGTGGTGGGCTGTCAGCAGCTGGCTGTCACTTGCTTGGCCCTGAAAAGAACTTAAGCAGAAAAGGGCTGTAGGCCAAACCACCATTCCTGAGGATCAGAAGAGGAGCTGACTAGCCCCGACGCCATGCCAGAAGCTAGCTCCTTTCTCTCGGCTGGGTAGCTCTATCCCGTGTCTCCGGACCCTGCTCACTTCTTCCCTCTCCGACCACACCATTCCCAAACTGGTGGTGCAGCCAGGTGGTCACACAGTGGTGCATCTTCAGTCCCTGCTCCCTTTCCTCCCATCATGACGATCGCTGACAGTCATTCCCAGGCAACCAAAGCTGTAGGGATCACACAAACAGGGCCATGTTCCCGAAACCGCCCTTATCCCAACCCCCATACCTTTCCCATCCCACGCACACTCTTTGTGTCTCCTCCTACGCCACACTTATCCCACATTCTCCCCTGTTCACGCGTCTACCCTTCACTGCCTCACAATCCCTACACCCCTATGCCTTTCAATCATTGATTCTCCTCACTCCTCATATCTTCCTAAATCCCTACACCCCCACTTCCTGGATCTACACACCCTCTACCAACCCCACCCCCAATCAGTTTCCTGGAGAGAGAGATGGCCTAGACTCTGAGGTCATATTCCTAAATATGCCACTGGCAAGACATCGTCTGAGAAAAGTAGGTTAGCCCTGAAGAAAAAGACAAATAGCCACCCTAGATTTAGAGGCAGCCCTGGCCCTTCCCATGAAGTGTCTAGTTTCTCTGCACCCCAGGAAAGCGCAGGTCCCAGAGAGCCTGTCCGCAGAGGTCTCCAGGGCCTCTTGCAAGTGACAGGAATGTCTAGTTATTTCCTGGTTCAGGAAGGCAGGAGAAAACCATAGCATCAACACTGACAAGGAGAAGAACACAGACAGGAGAAAAGAAAGGGAATCAGTTTGCATCTTTCACTCAGAAAAAAAGTCTCCCGTTAAAATAGAATGCCACAAGGCATTAGATACTAATTTACACAGGGGTGTTAGAGGCCAAGGTGTGAGTCCCTACAGGGCAATTTGCATTTAAAAAGCAGAGCGAGGAGAGTACCAGGCCCTGGGAACCTTGGTGGGAGGGATGATCCTCCTTCAGAGACAGGTGGTTAGCTTTTCAGGGCAGCCTCCTTGGTCTCCCTCCACTCTGGGGCCCACAATCTCTTGCTTCTCTCTAGAATGATCTCCTAGTACTGCTCATCCTGTAGCCTGTCTCCTGAAGTCATTGATCCCTCCAACTCCAGTCTTTACTATTCTTAGTCCAGCCTGATCCAGGTGGCCACCATACCTTCCCCACTGGCCACAGCTTCCCAGCTGAAGGCCTCCCCTCTCCTTGGTGCCAGCACAGTGGATAGCCTACTCTTGCTCTAAGTCAGTCAAGGACCCAAACTAGAGTGTTGACCAAGAACTCAACTGTCTCCATTCTGATAGAGAAAAAAGCCCCCATTTGGGGTGTAGAGCCCTAAGAGAATCTAAGAGATTATGTATATCTTCAGTGTCCCAGAACTCTGAGCCACAGGAAGGGAATGCTAACAAGAGGTACTAGGATTGGGGAGCAGGCAAGACTGTGACAGTACCAGATCTCAAGGGGGTCCTGCCAGGCTTCCCCAGGACATGGCTAACCTTGGACATGGGGCAGTAATAGGTGCGTTTGTGGACAACCTTTCATCTGTAGTTACAGAGGGGTAGGGCCTGCCTGAGCTCTGCTTCCCATCCACACCTACATCAGGCCCCAGAGCCTACCTACTACTGTCCCCCTACACACGCACACACATGCACATACACACTCATACACACACACACACACACACACACACACACACACACACACACACACACTTTCTCCTTCTCTTCCCCTTCCCACCTACCTTTCAGAATTCTTTGACAGTCCCCCCTTCCAATCGTCCTGTTCTCAGCCTCCTTATGCTTTGTATGTATGCCATGCATGCTTGCTCAGTGTGCGCCTTGACAACTACTGAACGGGATCCACACCTCTGCCTGGTGTTCAAGAGACCACTTCAAGTCTCTGCAGTAAGGTCATAAAGAGTTTCAAAGAAGAACGTGATGGGCAGCGTGGGAGGGAGGTGTCAGGCAGTTTGGTTCTATTTCATAAGTACGCGGCTTAACACCTTCCTGCCAGCTACTGTCCCCCAATTTGCATAAGAAAGTTCCAAGGGAGAAAGAGTCTAAATGTATACTCAGTAAAAGGGTCACTGAGCAGAAAGGGTATGCTCTAGCATACTCACCAGCTCCTTCTTTATGGACCCTCATCAGGGTCTCCCAAGAGAAGCAGCAAGCACAGGACTTTCTCAGTGGGGCCAGCTGACACCGCTTGCAGTTTGGATGAGTGTACCCAGGGCGTGACTGAAGGCCACACCGGAGCAAGGAAATCCACAGGAGTCAGGAAAATACCTCCCAACACATAAATGCCAGTGTGCTTTGTCAGCAGTTGAGGGAGGAGCACAGAGGCACTGGAAGGAAGGAGGAAATTGGCCTTTTATTCCTCTGGCATTTTGTGGTGGGTATTGTCTTATTGATCCATACAACAGTCCTTAAACGTGGATATTATTATACTTATTTTACGGGTGAGGAAACTATAAAACAGGAAAGAGATTAAGCACTCTGCCCAAGGTCACACGACCGGGAAGTGATAGGATCTAGAGTTAAACTGAAACTCGTGTGAACCCAACATTAACCATCCTCCCTACTTCTCCAACCAACTGGGGATCACAGGCTCACATGGAAACACAGGCTCATTACATTGGACCAATCGTTCACCCTGATGTCAGCAGTCATTCTGGAACATGCCCCCAGGCGCTCTCTTATACACCACCAGCATACCTTCATTTGACCAGGCCATTCAGAAAAGGACTGGTCCAGGGATGCTGACACACCTGTAAATCTCAGCACTGGAGGGGGAGAGGCAGGAGGAGCAGGAGTTATGAGGCCAGCCTGTACTATATAAGACCCTCTCTCAAAACCCAAAACAAGGGCTGGAGAGATGCTGGCTCATCGGTTAAGAGCACTGGCTGCTCTCCAGAGGACCCAGGTTCAATTCCCAGCACCTGATGGCTCGCAATCATCTATAATATAATTCCAGCTCCAGGAGATCTGCCACCATAGGCATGTCACACACATACCTATATGCATTCATACACATAAAAGCAAACAAACAAGGAAATAAATCAATAAAACACGGGCCAGCACGCCTGACTTGGGCATGTTTCCTAACATTACTAACTAATCTTGCTAGGTCTGGTCTTTTTCTGTAAAAAGAAAGTTTCAGTACTAGCCACCTCACCCATTTCCTCTGAGGCTGTGGAACACAGAGAGGATGCTGAGATGATGCTAAGAACACTATGGATGCGGATGGAGAGACTTTAGGTGTCATCATTTATCATGTGCTTCCACTTTTCTGTGGATCTGAACTTTCGCCCATGGGGATTCTTTTTTCCCTTCTTTAAGTACAGCTGAGAAAAAATCCCTGGACCAGTGTGGTGACACACGCCTTTAATCCCAGCACTGGGGAGGCAGAGGTAGGTGGATCAAGGCCAGGCTAGTTTACACTGGGAAATGTGAGGTTAGCCTGGGCTATAGAGTGAACCCCTGTCTCAAATAAATAAAAACAAACAAAAAAGTAGTCTGTGGGGACAGCAGTGCTTGGTGTCTGGAGTGGGTTGGGAAGGCCCAGGAAAGGGAGAAAAGCAATGTTTAGAGGTCTAGTGAGGAGAGGCAGTGAGGCAGGTACAGTGAGGGGCTGTGTTTCCAAGGAGGCCGGTGACCTTTGGCTTCTCTCTGAAATGAGATACTACGAGACTTCCCCTAGGGAGTTTTCAGGAAGAAGGAATAGCAGCTAGAGTTCCTAGTCTGCTTAACCAGGGTGAGGAAATTCCATTCCCTCTGTTCTGAGGGGAATTTCCCATCAAGGCAGCCAGTGACAGGGTTGGCTAAAGAGCTGAAGAGCAGGTTCTGTCCTGAGCCCTGGAGCCAGCGTCAAGTTCCAGTGCTGCCAGCAAAGCTGTGACCTTGAAGCCACTTCTCAAGGAGGTTATCTTCGAGGTCCTTCTCAGTTCTAACACTTTTTTTTTTCCCCGAGACAGGGATTCTCTGTGGCTTTGGAGACTGTCTTGGAACTAGCTCTTGTAGACCAGGCTGGCCTCAAACTCACAGAGATCCACCTGCCTCTGCCTCCCGAGTGCTGGGATTAAAGGCGTGCGCCACCACCGTCCTGCCCAGTTCTAACACTTTCTATGATCAGAAAAAAATAAGCATCATCCGTCACTTTTGTTTAACAAAACCAGACACCAGGGGCTGGGGAGATGGCTTGATGGGGTGTGGGGGAGTGGGAGTGAGCGCTTGCTGGGCTGGCCTGGGAGCTGAGCTGAGACCTCTGGTGAAAGCTGATGCACTAGTGCTGGGCAATGGGAAGCAGAAAGAGGAGGATCTCCAAGAGGAGCCAGCTAGCTCATGGCTTACTCATGGGCAAAGAGATCCAGGCTTCAACAAGGTGAAAGGCGGGACTAATATCTGAAGGTTGTCCTCTGACCTCCACATACATGCTATGGTATGTGTACAACCACACAGATGCAGACAGACAGAACAGACACACACACACACGGGGACGTGACACACACACACAGAAATACCAAGCAAATCCAATTCAAATACACTAAAACAAGAAAAGTGGTCCTAATTTTCCCAGAGCCTCCTAAGCCCAGATGCACTACCAGAGATGCTCAGAAGAAGACAAAATAACTTGATGTGGTTACCATGACAGGGGAAGCAAGTGAGGTGGGAGCTCAAGGATTCTCACATTCATGCTTCCACTTCCTAACAACAGGGAACTGAAGAGGCCTTCAGCAGAGCTGGGGCTGAGTGTGGGAAGCATCTTCCTGGGCCCCTGTCCTTAAGAAGCTTTTTAATCTAAGGTGGCTCTAGTCTGGTGCCATCTTTTGGGCAGTTCAGGGAATCTGCATCTCTGCTGCCGGCCTGTTCTGTCTCTCATGGTGACACTGAGCCATGAGCCTGGGATATGCAACGTAGCTTTTCTGTTTCAAGTCCCACCTCTGTCATGTCCTAGCTGGCTGACACCAGTGTTAGCTATTATGGTTTTTTTGTTTTTGTTTTTGTTTTTTGCCAGGTCAGCATTGGCCTGTCTGCAGACAGTAAGCAGCCTTTGGGAAGTCTTTCTCCCAATTCCCTACAAATACTAAGCAGCCTTTCTCTCCCAGTTCCCATCTGTCAGCTCTATTTAAAGAGGAACACACAAGGAATAGTATTCATATTATCGCGCCATGCTTCCCTTTCTCAAAAGAGAAAGGTTCTGGAATGTTCCCTACTCCAAATTCCCCTCAGTTTACTCCATCAACACTCCTGGCTGTTCTTCCTCTTGTAGGACAAATGCTACAGCCACCGTGGGGGGGGGGGGTCCTTTGCAGTTTGCAGACTGCTCTTGCACATTGTCATTTAATTTGGGGAAGCAGCACATTTAAAACAATCCTATGAGCCACAGATACTTTTCCTCCCGTTTTACAACTATGGAAATAAAATCAAATTCACGGATTGTCCACGTTCACGTTTAGAAAGTAAGTCTCACCAGGCCTCACCACACCAAGTGTATGTCCTGGAGGTATGAGGAACTTGAAATCTGTGATCAGTCACAACACACAAAGAAACAGGCACGCCTCCATTTTTCTCTCCTATGGTCCCAGCGGTCACATAGCCCCTGTAAAATGCAGGGGCAAGGCACCACAAGGGACCTAAAGACCCACAAGGGTGTGGAGTTTTTGTAGGAACACAATTAGGTCTTGGGGGGGGGGGAAGCAGACATTCTAGACCATCAGGTAAATCCAAAGGAGCACCCCAGAAAAATACCCAGGGCCTCCAAAACTAATTGACCATCCCTTACCCTGTGTTCCAGTGGAAAAGAAAATGGATAGGCTGCCTTCTGGCCAGGTCTGGGATCTCCATCAGATTCAGACATACACACCCATACACTCAGTAGTAAGCCCTGAACTGCAGAAGCCAAAGGAGAGAAGCAGCCACAGCCTGGGTCCAGGGCTCTCTCTCAAAGCCACTGTCTGCTCAGCTGCTGGCTGTCAGGCATAGCTATAAAATGTGCCCCAACTTAATTTTTCCGTGAACGCAGCTCCACATGGAACTGCCAGGCTCCCGAGGAGCAGCGGTTCCTCAGGCTCACAGACAGCTGGAGAGGGGGGAATATTTGTGGGACCGGGCTGCCATTCCTAGGCCATTTCTCTCCTGAATATCTTTCCAAGGCCTCAGGGAAGCAAATAGAGTAAGTTTTCATTCAGGACTGTTTCGGGGCTAGAATTCAGTGCAAATTGCTTACATCTGCTTGGTCATTCCCAGACAAGCAGGTAGTTTAGAGAAAGAAGGGGCAGTATTAGCCCACTTCTGGTAGCCCAGGTAGCCTACTAAACAATCTCCGCCTGCTAGGGCTCAGCAGTCCAGACTGCTGAACTCTCTGACCAAGTTGAATAAAAAGACCAGGGCAGCCAGAGACAATAGGACTTCCACCCTAAGCATGACTGGTGGGCTGGGACAGGGAAACCACAAAGATCCCAAAAGGGAGGTGAGATGTAGAGCCAGGTTACCCAGAAGGAGCAAGAGCAATGGAAGACTACACACACACTTCAACCTCAGCCAACAAGGGTGTATGCACTAACCTCATACATTTGGTAACCTCTTTCCACATCCCAGAAGCCTGCCAAGCCCCTGGACTCCCCACCCCACCCCAGCTTGGCAACCTTGCCGGGGTTTCCAGCTTCTTTCACACCAGAACACCAAAGCTGCTGCTGTATGGAACTGAAAAAACGAGGGACAAGTACAGCCCAGAAGAGGAGCTGCTCCTCGGAGGGGCCGGGGACTCGGGCCTGAGGGTCCCAGTCTCTCCTGCAAGCTTTCAGTCTTTGGCTGCTGCAGTATCCTTATAAGGCCAATCCTACCCTCCTCCTAGCCGAAAAATGTATACAGTCCCGAGGGTGGACGCTGACTTCTCACCCGCTGCACAGGAAGCACCACTCCCATCACCCCCACTCCAGGACAGGTTTTGCTCTTAAACAAACTAATAAACAAATCGACTCCAAAGCGGTCCCCTGGCTCAGCTCGCCCAGCAGCTGCACCCGGGAAGTGTGTTCCGGGAGGAGGCAGCGGGTGACCGCCCGAGAGGCCGCGAGTCGCTAGGGCGCCGTGGGGTGGGGGCGAGCAACCTGCCGGGCGCCTGGGACCCGACTGGGCTCTCGGCGCTGCCATTGTTGCCCCTGGCGCTAGTGCTTCGGGGCGGGAGCCCTGCCCTCGTCGACCCGGCTAGCTGGGCGCTCTGCAGCCCCAGGGCGGTGCTCACCTCCGAGTACTCGTCCTACCTGCGCTGGCCGCGGGTTCCGCCGCGACACCCTGACTGTCGTGGCTGGGCGACTTGGGCTCCCACGCCCCGGCTCGCTCTGAGGCTCCAGGAGGCTCCGGCCCCCGCGAGATGTGCAGTACCGCCCGCTCCCCTCGCCAGCCCCGCGCCGGCTCTGGGGTCCCCGCTGCAGGGGACGGACCGGCAATCGACGGGTGTGGGGGGTCGGTCGGGGGCCCAGTGCTGTCTGCGGGGAGCGTGCACGAGCTCGCAGTCAGTCAGGCGGCCCCGGGTGAGACAATAGCGCGAGCGGCGGGCGAGCAGGGAGAAGCCATCTCCCGGACAGCCGGCGCACTGCACGGCGTGCGAGGCTCGCCCGCTCCTGCCAGCACCGCGGCCCAGGCCGCCCGCAGCAGCCGCAGCGCCGAATCGCCCAGACGCCGGAGCCGAGAGGGCGGGGCGGCGGGAACCTGGCCCCCACCCTCCCTCTCTTCCTCCCGCCTCCGCACCGTGCTCGGCTTCCTGAGCGGACCCCCGGGGTCCGCAGTCCCACTCCCGGATAGCAGATGGTCGTTGCTTTCCAGGCTGGAACCTTTTGCTCTGAGGTCAGGTGAAAGCAAGCCAGATCACCCTATTGGAAGGGACACGGGGTGGGCGTTCAGTTGCCGGTTTGAGGAATTTCTCTCATAATTATGCATGCTAGGGATGCCCGAAAGAACTACCACCTTGATGGAGAAGGTGCAGGTGCAGGTGTTGGCACTTTTCTCTCCCGTTTACCCAAGGGCGGTCTTCAAACCTGAGCGGGGAGGAGAAGCGGAGGAGCCTCCATACCAATTAAGATAGGAAGAAAACTTTGAAACTGTTATTTTCTCTGAACACCTCCCTTAAAGCACCTGTGTCAAGCGTTTTCCTGAAGGCTCCACCCAGTACTGGCCAGCTCCACGTTTGTGTCTGGTTTGCTAAATAACTCGCATCTCCAAGTACCCTTTCCTCAACCATGGATCCTGTTCTCTGCTACCTTCCTTTCTTGCCTTTTTCTCCCCTTTCCAGTCACATTGTGAAGCTCATGGTTCTCAACCCTCCTTCTCAGAGCCCCTTCAAACACTGGGGGAATCTCAGCTCTGATGCCCACTGCCCTCCAGCCAAAGCTCCCATGGAAACAGCTGCTAAGCATATTTAAGATGCTACCATTCCCATCTGTTAAAGTCAGAAATGTCTTTACAGAACTTATGGAACCTTTAATTGTTCCCCCTATTTATATGAAACTCTGCAATAAACCCAAGCAGTTTTCCAAGAGACAAGGGCTAATGGCCTTCCTAGACTGGTAGAAATAGAAACTGGAAAGGGCTCAAAAAGAAGAGAAACATCAAGTAGAAAGGGAGTTTGAGGTTGGTGAGATGACTCAGAAGCTAAGAGAACGATGGCTCTTCCAGCGGACAAGGGTTCATTTCCCAGCACCCACATGGCAGCTCACAACTGTCTGTAACTCAAGTTCCAGTGCGTCTGACTCCCTCAAACACCAATGCATATAAAAAGAAGGAAAACGAAAGAAAGAAAAGAAAGGGAGTTTGAACAACTAGAGGAAGTCTTATGCAGTCCTATGGGAGAGAAAGCAATACAAAAAGGGAGTTCACAAGCCAGGCCTGGTGCTGCGAACCCTCAATTCTAGCACTTGGGAGGCAGAAGCAGGCAGATCAGGCAGCTCCCCAGTGGTGTGTAACTCTAGGGGGATCTGTTGCTTTCCTTTGGCCTCTGCAGGCATCCACACGCATGTGCACATACCCACACAAACATAAACTAAATCTTAACCAAGACAAAAAAAATGAGTTCACAGTTCTAAACTATTTGGGGGAGGGTATTGTTTTGTTTTCATTGAAGATGAAATCTGGGCCAATGGAAAGAAACCTTGTGGGCATTACCAGGCAAGGAAGAGGAAGGAGCCTGTGGGAGTTAAATCAGGTTCCAGTGGTTTGAAGAGTAAAAGAGGTTCTAGAAGCTTATCACCCAGAGGAGACCTATAATGCGGTAGACAGAGGAGCACAAAGGATTGCCAAAGGTGTTATTACTTGGCACAGGCTCCCACATGTAGCTCAGGCTGGCATTTGAACTTGCTATGTAGGCCAAGCTGACTTCAAAGTCCTGATCATACTGCCTTTGTCTCCTGAGTGCTGAGCCTAGGTTTTCTTCTAAGACAAGGAAGAAACGTGTTCATAGGTTGAGAGGGAAGAGCAAGGTAAGAAAGGGAGAAAATGAAAACTGTCCCAACTGAAGAAAGGACATGGGAGAGAGCGTATGGGGTAGAGTTGTCTGAGATGTCTTTGAGTGGAGAGACTCACGGGCAGATGGCATTTGTAGACTGCTACATCTAGAGGCTATGCCCTGAGGTAAAAGACAGTTGCTCCTTGATAGTCTCTAAGCAATCTGTGAGAGAAAGGGAGTCAAACTAGAAATGATAGCTGGGCATGGTGATGCACCCTTTCAATCCCAGCACTCCAGAGGCAGAGGCAGGTGGACTTCAGAGTTTGAGGCCAGCCTGGTCTACACACAGAGAGAGTTCTAGGACAACAAGGGCTACACAGAGAAACCCTGTCTCAAAAACCAAACCAAACAAACAAACAAAAGATAGAATTGAAGACTTAAGGAAACCGGTTAAAGTTAAAATGACCATAGAAAGAAATGACTGGGTATAAAGCTCAGTTTACAAAAGGCCCTCCTTAAACCCCAGCACCAAGAGAGGACTAGGGATGGGGGCAGCAACTGCTCACAGCTAGCGTAGAAGCCACAGCTAGTATTGGGTATTTTAATACTATGCTGATACTATCTGAATGTTTTCTTCTGTAGCACTTAGACACCCAGGTACAACATTGAGGCAGAGCTGCAGGTGTGTGGGATAGGTTCAGCTGAAGGATAAAGAAGAGGGCTCTTGCCTGATGGTGGTGGTGCAGGCCTTTAATCACAGCAGGCAGAGGCAGAGGCAGGTGGGTCTCTAAAGACAGCATGGTCTACACAGCAAGTTCCAGGACAACTAGGGCTACATGGAGTAACCTTATCTCAAAAAAAAAATGAAGAAGAAAAGAAGAAGAGGAAGAGGAGGAGGAAGAAGGCAGCTCTTAGCAAGATGAGATTGCCTAAAAAAAGGAAGTGAAGCTAAGAAAAGGCTTTGAAACTTTTTAAAATTCTTTTATCTTTTTTTATTCATTAACTGATGCTCCCCTCCCCAGACTAGCTCTGTAGACCAGGCTGGATTCGAACTCACAGAGATCTGCCTGCCTCTGCCTCCTGAGTACTGGAATTAAAGGCATGTGCCACTAGTGCCTGGCTTAACTGAGTTTTTTAAGACAGAATCTTTCATTATGTAACCTTGGCTGGTCTGGAACTTGTTACCAGACTGTTCTTGGATAGAGATTCTGCCTACCTCTGCCCCAGAAGGGGATTAAAGGTATGTGCCACCACAAACAACCCTTACTGTAGTTTTGAAACTTCCGTATTCATGGAGCCTACAACAATGACGGGCACATACAGTTTCCTAGAACTTCAAATTTAAATTCCTGAAGAAAGTCTATGAGACCTTTTGTAACTGGCCCTTGCTTTTCACTCTAGTCTCAAAGGAAAGTCCTTGTCTCACTCATCGCTGTAGCCCAAATCGATACCTGCCACAGTAGATATATGTTCAGTAGATATATGTTCTACTTGGTAGGCAGAGCTTCTGGTGGAAGGAATGGCCATGTCCTAACCCCCAAAATGAAAGGAGGTGCTGCTCTATGCTGCTCTATGACAAGGCAGAAGGACTTCGCAGGTGTGGTTAAGGCCTTGGAGGTTAAGGAGTGAGGTTATCGCTCTCGGATTATCCAGCAAGGCCCAATCTAATCACTCCAGCCCCTGACACTGGACAGTCTCCCCCAGCTGAAGCCAGAGGGGCTGTGGTGACGGAAGAACAATTGGAAAATGAATGTTGTTGGCTTTCAAGTTGTTGCTGGAGACACTCTAGAGATGAGGTAGGGCAAAAAACGGAGGAGACACAGCTCTGCTGTCACCTGGACTTCAGTGACAGTCGAGGGACTTCTAACCTGCTGAGCTGTAAGGTCAGGGGACGGTGGGTTGTTTTTGAGACAAAGTCTGATGTGGCCCAACTAGCTTCGAACTTGCTCTAAGGGTGGCCTTGAACTCCATATCTTCCTGCTCAGCACCTCCCAAGTGCTGAGATTATGGCCATTGCACGGCACACTTGGCCCACTATTGGTCTGTTTGGCAGCGCTGGGGACTGAACACAGACAGGGTGCCATGCATGAGAGGCAACACTCTACCTCTGAGCTACAACCCTAGGCCTAGCTCTCTATGCTTTAAAATCCACTTTACTGGGTCGAGTGTGATTTGTTATGGTAGCAATAGTAAATATTATACTTAAAATATTTATTTTAATAATTTAATTCATTATTTTTTGGGGGGATTGTTTGGTTGGTTGGTTTTTGTTTTTTTTTTTTTTTTGAGACAGGGTTTTTCAGCTTTGGAGCCTGTCCTGGAACTTGCTCTGTCAACCAGGCTGGCCTTGAACTCACAAAGATCCCCCTGTCTCTGCCCCCCAAGTGCTGGGATCAAAGGGTGTGCACCACCACCATCTGACTATTTATTAAATTTTTTAAATTTAAAATAATGTTTATTGCCCTGGTTCCCAGGGGAAGCTTCTCTACAGGGCCTCCTTACACACTCTTAATTTTTTTTTTCCTTTTTATTTGAGACAAAGTCCCTCAATGGTCCAGATTGAGACTAGCTGCCCAGTGAACTCTGAACCCTTGTCTCCTCCCATCTTGCCATCTCTGGGATTACAAGAAAACTACAATGTCGGATACTTTCAGTGTAGATATTGGAGATCTGAACTCAGGTCTTCATGCTTTCAAGGTAAGCCCTTTACCAACTGAGCTATGTCCTGAGTTCTCTTGTATTCTACTATCCTTTGCTTCTTTCTGTCTCTTTTAGGGGGAGGGGAACTTGTTTGTTTTTATTGAAAGACAGGATCTCACTATAGTCTGATTTGGTCTCAAACTCACAATCCTCCAGCCACTGCCTCTTTTGTTTATGGAGACAGGGTTTCAATGTGTAGTTTTGGGGCCTGTCCTGGAACTTACTCTAGATCCAACTACCTCTGTCTCCCGAGTGCCCCAGCTGGGTTTGGCACCACGTGCGTGTAATCTCAGTCCAGAGGGGAGGAAGAAGGATGACGAGCTCAAGGACAGGCCGGGATATATGAGACCTCCCCTCAAAAATAATAAACAAAGGCTAGAGAGATGGCTCAGCCCATAGAGCACTTGCCGCCTTCAGAGGACTGGGATTCAATTCCTGGACCCACATCAGGCGGCATACAACTGTCTGTAACTCCAGTTCCAGAGTTTCAAAACCTCCTCTGGCCTCCACAGGCATGGTCTCCACTTGGTGCAGAGCCAAACAGGAACACCTACACGTACATTTAAAAATAAAAGAAATAAAACTGAAAATGAACGGGACGCTCCATGCACAGAATCTGTGAGTTTCGCCTGCCCTCTAGTGGAAACATTAAATACGGCAGCCAATGTAAGGCGCGGCTTCAGGAAGCACCAGGGAAGGTCTGAGAGGGCACCTGTAATGGTGCTTTCACACAACAGATGCGAAGCAGAGTCATTTCCTGCTACCTCAGACGGGCCCCCCAGTCTGAATGAGCCAAACCTCTGATAAGATAAATCCCTTTTTACTTTTACTGCCGGTAGGTACAGCGGGTGCTCTTCAAATTCCTTTCATACTTGCCGTGTTCCTCCCTGCCATCCTGCTCAGTTTTGGAAATGGGAGCTACTCAATAAACAGTTTACTGACTGGCCATTAAAATTTTTTCAGTTAAACTTGAAACTTCTGGCTTTATCCTCCCAGCAGCAAGAAGGGCCTTCAGGAAGGAAAAATGAGAGTCTCTTTATTCCTGTCCCTCTCAGGCAGCCTGGACAGACGCCATTTCTCTTCCTCTAAAATGTGGCCTACAAGGTGTAGTGTTCCACAGCTTTCATCCTGGTCCTCTGGAGCCAGAAGCAGGCAGATTTCTGTGAGTCTGAGGCTGGTCTGGTCTACATAGCAAGTTCCAGGCCACCCAGGGCTTCCAAAATTCAGAGGTGTGGTTCATCCCCACACCTCATGCATAGAGACAGAGCAAAGCAAGGAATGATCTTCTTGCTTGCTATGTATCTAACTTGCTCAAGAAATAGATACAGATAATTAACGAACGAACGTCTCTTTGGCTCGTTACAGTTTCTTCCACATGATTTCATATGACATCAACTCCACTCTGATAGTGTGGTTTTCTTATAAAATGGCCAGGGCTGGAGTTTTCAATAAGACATATTCCATTGCTCCTCAGCTCCCGTGTTTACTGCTATGTGCATTTCTTTACAGACTTATTTACTTACATGTATGGGGTATGTGTGTTTGGAGGCACCTGGTGCATACAGGAACCCTGAGAAGAACAGAAGAAGTTGCTGGATCCTCTAGAACTGGAGGTACAGGCAGTTTTTAGCTGCCATGTGGGGTCCTATGCAGTAACTGAAAGTGATGGGCTCATAACCACTGAGCCATCTCTCCAGCCCTAATTTTTTTCTTAATCACGTTTTTGCTTGTCTTTGTATGTGTGTGGACATGCACACCAGAGTGTGAGAGTCTATTCTCCCTCGTGTTATCAGGTTCAGCAACAAATACCTTTAACCCACTGTACTGTCTAACCAGCCATCCTTGTGCATTTTGAGCTTGTTCCTTCAGACTTAATTTGTAATGGTAAATATAGCAGAATAATGAAATTTTGCATTTAGAGGGTATGTTGGCTTGTTATATGTCAACTTGGCGCAACCTAGAATCATCGGGAAAAGAATATTTCGACTGAGAAAATGCTTTCACTAAATTGGCCTGTGGGTAAGCCTGTGGTGCATTTTCTCGATTGATGATTGATGTGGGTACAGCTCACTGTGTGCAGTACCACCCCTGGGCTAGTGGTCCTGGGTGCTATAAGAAAGCAAGCTGAGGCTGGTCAGTGGTGGCATGTTTTTAATCCCAGCATTTGGGAGGCAGAGGCAGATGAATCTCTGAGGCTAACCTGTTCTACAGAGTTAGTTCCAGGACGGCCAGGACTACACAAAGAAACCCTGTCTCAGAAAAGAGAGAGAGGAAGAAAGAAAGGAAGGAAGGAAGGAAGGAAGGAAGGAAGGAAGGAAGAAGGCTGAGCAAGTCAGTAAGAAACAGTCTTCCATGATCTCTGCATCAGCTACTGCCCTGCCTGCTTTCCTGTCTTGACACCCCCTACCCTTCCACCCCCCTAGCTCCCCCTTCCCCCTCCCCGCCGCCATGGACTATGACGTGACATAGGACTGTAAAACTGAAACAAATCTTTCCTTCCCAAGTTGTGTGTAGACTCGGCTTTTAACACAGCAATGAACCCTAACTATAACCTGGTTTATCTTACAGGTAACCTGGCTAATCCCCTCGTGTGTATACAGACCCTGGCCTATTTAGGCTCCCACAGTTGACTGGTCATGGTTCCTAAGGAACCACACAGTTCTAGGAAAGGAAATTTTCTCCTACCGAGACTGAGCTAGTTTGCTGTCCTCTGGGTTTGGGAGCTTCAAGTACTCAGAAACAAAGATGAAATCCCTTATCAGTGTTTGACACTCATAGTCTGTGCTCCACAACCCATGTGTCAGATCTGGAAACTAATTATATCTGTAAGACTTTTTAATCTTTAATTACGTACATATGTTATGTCTTTGTTATGTATGCAGTGTGGGTGCCTGTGGAGTGCGGAAGGACATGTTGTTCACTATATAGACCAGGCTCGCCTCCAACGCAGAGAGATCTCCTGCCTCTGCCTCTGGAATCTGGGTTTAAGGTGTGCACCACCATCTCCCATTGACTGGTTGACTTTTACTCTCAATACTACAGTTTGGTTACCTTAGGTGTACAAATCTTGCTTTGGAAAAATTCGTTTTGGGAGGCTGAAGGAAGAGAAAAAGAAAAACTCAATCAAAATGTAAAAAGTTTAAACTCCCTTCTTATACGATGTAGATTCAGACCACCTTCCATCTTCATTTACTTCTGTTTTCCTGAATTAGTAGACCCTCTGGTCAGCATATCTGGCCCTTGTGCAAGGAGTGTGTAATTGAACAGCTCCATCGTTGGGAGAATGACAGTATTATTTTTCATTAACGGAATAAATGGCATGTAGTTCAGAGGAATAAAGTTAAGAGTGATAGAAGAGAAAACGTGTAATAAAAAGAGCATACTCAAATGTTGATGTGTCAGTGTTCACCCTGTTTGTCCATTTTTCTGTAATTGATTAGCATTAATATTGTTTTAGAGAGTTTAGTAGATAATGGCAATTTATCAAATCAAACATCAAAGAAAACACATATATTAGGTAAATGGAACAAAAAAGGAAAGTAAATACCAATTTAAAGCTTTAAAAACATACTTAATAACTAACTGAAACCTAAATTTAACTTGTCAGGTAAAAAGGTAGTGGGTTACTATTATATCAAGTAAATAGAAGAGAAAGGTGCCTTACAGGGCGCCCGGATAGCTCAGTCGGTAGAGCATCAGACTTTTAATCTGAGGGTCCAGGGTTCAAGTCCCTGTTCGGGCGGTTGGATATTTTGCATGAAAAGTCATACTTAAATAGCAGTTGCCGAGCATCTCAAATGTATTAATCAATCTGTTAAGAAAGAGGTTACTTTACTCAAAAATACAATTAGGTGTATTTTTCGTAGAGTTTCAGGTATTTAAGGATATGTTACGTACTCTTAGTACCAGCAAGATTTTGTTCTTCCGCGCGTATGGAGGGTCGGGTTCCGAGTCGGTGGACTCACCAATCCTCACCAGAAAAGAATGATAATAAAAGGCATACGTTACTTAGCTTGGGCTACCCTTAAATTTGTATAAATTTCAGCGACCACTTCTTTTTCAACCGTATTTAACAATGTCTATAGAATAATGAATATTCTTTTAAGAAACGCGTTGTGTTTCCTAGACTTCTTTTACAGACTTCTTTACATTTTTCAGCCAAAATGAAGAAAACTAAGCGCCCGAACAGGGACTTGAACCCTGGACCCTCAGATTAAAAGTCTGATGCTCTACCGACTGAGCTATCCGGGCTCCTGTAGGGCTGGTCTCCTACAGTGCTTTACATAAGATTAGGAAACCTTGGGCAAACGCGCCCTCCCTAAATGCCGTATTCTCGCGAGAGTAAAAGTAATCCAGATTCCTGTCGTGTTACTACGTCCTTCGCAATTGTGAGATTCACGTTCTTCCTTGTTAGGTAGACTTTGACCTGTAAACTAATTTCCTTTGAAACTCTGTAGTAACAGACTCGGGCCTATTTTGCCGTTCACACCAGAGGCGACATCCGTGCTAAAACCCTTGCAGCAGGGTTGGAAAGGAGTTTCAAAAGCGACTTGTAACATGATGTTCTTTAGCGAATGGGCTGAACTGGGGAGTATAAAATGGGGGAAAGGAGGGGTGCTAAGATTACCTTACGAGTCGCCTGACCGTGTTCGGGTAATTTTACATGGTACACCACGGAAGTCACCAGCTGTGACACCTAGGGCAGATGCCCTTTTAAGCCAGAGAAGGGAATGCTCGCCAGCGCCACGAAGATGCTCTTTATCTTCCTTAGTAATTTGAGTACAGCTCGTTGCTACTTAACTGGCTTGAGAATGGGACTATAAAAAGCTTTTGTTGGCAGATTTTGCATTCCCCTAATTCCTTTCGTAATTGTCTTCAGAGTAATTGCTTTGGTCTAGCAACGCCACTTGAAGAAATGTTACTTTCATATTGTTGGGGTCTGGAGGCATAGGACTATATGGTAAGGCCTACATGTTCCTTTTCCAGAGAACACTAGCTCACAGCTGCCTGAAGGTCCAACTCCTGGGGATCCGAGAACACAAATACACACACACACACACACACACACACACACACCTAAAAAGGAAAAGCAATAGAATAGAGATGTACAAAAGTTTTGACACGGTATTAGAAATGATATAAATGGCTATGAACTCTCATGAGGCTAGCTTGGGCTTAGTGGTTAAGACTGCTTACCGCTCTTCCAGTAGACTGAGTTTATTTCCCTGCCCCCACATCCGGTGACTCACAGTTGCCTGTCACTGTAGCTTCAGGCAGATCTCACGCCTCAGGTCTCCCTAAGCACCTGCACTCATGTGCACATACGTCCTGACATATACATAATTTAAAACAATCAAAAAAAAACCTTAATTACCTCTGGGCTGGACAGATGGTCCAGTAGTTAAGGGTACTGGTTGCTCTTCCAAGGACTAGGGTTCAATTCCTACCACCCACATGGCAGCTCACTTCTATCTGTAATTCCAGGATCCAACACCCTTACACAGATATACATGCAGGCAAAACATCATGCACATTAAAAGAAAAGGAAGAGGCTGGGCAGTGGTGGCGCATGCCTTTAATCCCAGCACTCGGGAGGCAGAGGCAGGCGGATCAAGACCAGCCTGGTCTACAAGAACTAGTTCCAGGACAGGCTCTAAAGCTACAGAGAAACCCTATTGGGGCCTGGAGAGATGGCTCAGTGGTTAAGAGCACTGGTTGCTCTTCCTAGAGGTCCTGAGTTCAATTCCCAGCACCCACATGGTAGCTCACACCCATCTGTAATGAGGTCTGGTGCCCCCTTCTGGTGTGTTGGCATACATGCAGAGGAACACTGTATATATAATAAATAAATAGATTAAAAAAAAAAAAAGAAACCCTGTCTCCAAAAACAAAAAAAAAAAAAAAAAAGTTTTGGTATTCTTCAGGATGTGAACTCAGGACTTCATGAGGGATCTCTGAGAATCTCCCTCCCGATGAAACCATGTGAGTTGTGTCTTTATTCCCGTCTCCTCCAGAGAGAGATGGTTTATGTTGGGGTCTGGTCTAGAGAATTAATTGAGGGTCCGGGTTAGCACCGGACCCCGACAACTTCTATTCGTTAAAAGACAAAATTTAAATAGCAGAAACAAGCTATAGAGGTGTAGACATAATACACACATAACCAAGGATTAGAATCCCCAGTACACGAGGCATTCCTGCAAATTAGTATGAAAAAGCCAAAACAATGGGCAAAGGTTATTACTAGGAAATTCATATCTGACAAACCTTAGATCAATAAATATGGGAAAACTCATGCCACTTGCTAGCTCAACTGTCAGAATCTGTCCTGTGACTTCACCTCATCATGACTTCAACTGCACTCTTGCAGGCTCCTGCTAGTTCAAAGGCTGCAGAGTGGCTGCACCTGCTGCCCAGGGGCTGCACCTGCAAAGAAGCTGCCACCCAGTGCAGCTGCCCTGCACAGTGCGGGATAGCCTCACGACCGAGCATAAACAAGCAGTGTCTACACACTTGGGTTTTGTTTTTTCACCCTGATCCGTTCTTAACACCTCTTTTCCAATTGTAACCGATAAGTTGTGTTGATTTTTAAAAAAAGGAGAAAAGAAACACAACCTTCAGCCTTGCTAAACAAATCACTGTGAGTGACTGTTTCACGTGTGTCAGGGTTTGTATAATCGGCAGGTGGTAAAGGTAGGCAGGGACATGGTGCAACAGATCCCTTATGTCCTTGTATAATTAACTCTATAATTACTTTGTAGAGTGCCCTGGTATTAGCTAATGAACTACACAGTATTGTCAAATAATTTCCCATAGAGTGTATAGGGAGACAAGCTTTAAAGGTCACTACAGCATTGTTTGTTACAAGCAATAGGAAATTCTTATTTATTGTGGTGCTGGGAATTCTATCAAGAATGCAGTACATGCTACCTGAGTGCTCCTACCACTGAAATATTTGTGAAGAGAGAAAAAAAATATTTTTTTGTTTTTTTTTTAGACAGAGTTTCTCTGTGTATCAGCCCTGGCTGCCTGGAACTCACTGTGCAGACCAAGCTAACCTCAAACTCACAGAGATCCTCCTGCCTCTGCCTCTCGAGTGCTGGGATTAAAGGTGTGCGCCACCACCGCCCTGCTGAGGAAAAAAAGAAAGTGAAATGGAATGCAGCTGGGCATGGGAGCCCATGCCTACAGTCTGAGCTAGTAGGGAGCTGAGATGCAAACTCACAAATTCATGACCAGCCTGGACAACACCAGGAAACAATCTAAAAATATTCACTATATTAACGTTAGGGGCTACATTGTGTCCCTGGCACATTCCTGTTGAAGTCCTCCCCTCCAGCACCTTACAATCTGACTGTACTTGGAGACAATGCCTTTAACAGAGTGATTACTATAAAATAAGGACATAGAGGTAGACCCCGATCTATTATGGCTAAAGGAGGCAATACAAACAGGCAAGCGCCAGAGAGACAACTCAACAGGTAAACGTGCTTACTGCAGAAGCACTATTAGTTGAGTTTGATCTCTAGATCCCGTGGGAACCAACTGATATGGGTTGTCCTTTGACCTCCACAAGTTTGCTATAATTAAAAAAATAAAATAAGCTGGGCATGGTAGCACACACCTTTAATCCCAGCACTTAGGAGACAGAGGCAGGTGAATCTGTGCATTTAAGTCCAGCCTGGTCTACAAATCGAATTCCAGGACAGCCAGGACTGTTACATAGAGAAACCCTGTCTCAAGAAAAAAAAAATAAAACAAAAGTACAGACAACACACAGGCTAAAGGATGACCCCATGTGCATTCAGCCAAAGGCAGCCAACTACAAGCCAAGAAGAGAAAAATCAGAAAGAAACAAATCTATGATTCCATCATCTTTGACTTAAGGATCCAGAACTGAGAGGAAATTAATTTTCATTGTGTAAGCCCCCAGTAGTATTTTTGTTATGGCAACCCTGGAAAACTAACACAGGAGCTAGCTACACAATAATTCATTCTACCTGTGTACAATTCAGCTTATGGCTGAAAAATAATATCGCTATACACCATTGAAAAGGAATTTAACCATAATTATATGATTTGTCATCACTGAACTTGACAATGAGGAATAGGATCCTAAGTTGCAGGGCTGGAGAGATGGCTCAGAAATGAAGAGCACTCGCTGCTACTGCAGAGGACCTGAGTTCAATTCCCAGCAGCCACATCAGGCAGCTCACACTGCCTGTAACTCCAGACACAGGGATCTGATGCCTTCTCTAGCCTCTGTGAGCACCTGAACATGGGTGGAACACGCATGCATGCAAAAAATAACAAAAGGAAGAATATAAATTACAGTAAAACACTTAAGAGTTTGATGCAACTATAAAAATAAAATTCAGCTGGGCGGTGGTGGAGCATGTCTTTAATCCCAGCACTCGGGAGGCAGAGGCAGGTGGATCTCAGTGAGTTCAATCCTAGCCTGGTCTACAAACACCCTGGACTACCACACTCTGTCTCAAAATTAATTAATTAATTACTTTCAAAAAAAAAAGGAAGATCTCGGTGATGGTGGCGCACTCCTTTAATCCCAGCACCCAGGAGGCAGAGGCAGGTGGATCTCTGTGAGTTCGAGGCCAACTTGGTCTACAAGAGCTAGTTCCAGGACAGGCTTCAGAGTAACTCTGCCTCAAAAAACAAAAACAAAAACAAAAAAATGAAAGAAAAACAAATAAACAAACCAACCCCAAAACCCAACCAAACAAAAGAAAACCAAAAAAAAAAAAGAAAAAAAAGCCCAAAAGTGTAACAGGGCCAGGCATAGTGGAGTAGGCTTTTAATTCTAGCACTTCAGAGCAGGGGCAGACGATCTTTGTGAGTTCAAGGCCAGCCTGATCTAATAGTGCAACTGGGTCAACTAGGGCTACCCAGAGGATTTGAATTTGAACCCTGAAATCCATATCATGGAAAAAGGAAATCAACTCTGATCTCCACACAATAAATAAAAGTTAAAAAAATCCTAAACAGAAGCAGGCATATCTCTGTGAGTTCGAGACCAGCCTGGACTACAGAGTGAGTTCCAGGACAGGCTCCAAAGCTACACAGAGAAACCCTGTCTCAGAAAACAAAGCAAAGCAAAGCAAAACAAAAATCCTCAACATCTAAAGAAATACATGGAGCAGATAAATACCAGACTCAGGGAAATGATACTCTTTGAGTTTGAAGCTGGGAGCTGTCAGAGAGGAAATTTCTTTGTGTAGTTAAGTACTGTTCCTTAGGAAGAAGGAAACATTATATTCATCTTCATATCCTTTTCTATGGATGAGGGAGTTATCATTCTAGCTTTGTTTCAGAAAGTTATAATTCAGGAATTGTCTTCTAATTCTTTTAAAATTAAAAAGGGCCATAGACAAGCCAATCCATCCATTTTATTTTATAGCTTGAGACACTAAAGATATATAACTGGGTAATGCTCTGGTTTCAAGAAACAGCTAGACCAGAAATCAGACTTCCTGTTTGTTTATGTGAAAGACTTCTTTGAGAAGGAAGTGGCAGATAAGAAGATGAGTTACTAACTTTTAACCAGCTTATTTTTTGTTAAGTTTATTTGATTGGTAGATATGGGACCTCAACATGTATAGCATATCAGTGTCAATCTGATGGGTAAGGCTCCATTTGTTTATTTATTTAGGCAGGGCCTTGAGGGATCTTCTTGCTTTCAGCTCTCCACATGCTGTCAAAGGCTCTATTTTCTAAGCCTTGTTCTGTTTGACATATTTATTAAGGCATTGTTTTAACAAGTTAATTATGGCTTGGCACAGTGGCACACACCTTTAATCCACTCAGAGGCAGGTGGACCTCTGTGAGTTTGAGTTCCAGGACAGTCAGAGCTACAAAGCAGGAGCCTGTCTTCAGAAAATGAACAAAGTTATTTATGTGTATGGGTGTTTTGCCTGTTTGTATGTCTGTGTATCCCTTGTAGACAGTGTCCCTAGAGGCTAGAAGAGGGTGCCGGATGACCTGGAATTGGAGTTACAGATAGGTACAGGGTGCCATGTGAGTGCTGGGAATCAGATCTGGGTCAGCACTCTTAATCACTGAGCCATCTCTCCAGTCCCCTTCCTTATTAAGGCTTTAGATGAAGACAAATTGTGCTGATGAATATTTTGAAAAATAGAAAGGAAAAGGCTGACCTTTTGGCTTGCACTAGGGTGATGGCAGCTCACCCATGACTAGACTTACGTTTTCTTTACCTGACTCCTTTACTAAGCCACTTTCCAGGCCTTCCTTTTTTTTTTTTTTTTTTTTTTTAATTTTGAAACACAGGCTTGGGGCAATTATCTTTATCTGCTGAGCCAGATGGCTGACCCTCGGGTCTTATTTTTTGGAAGCCTCTAAATAGCTGTTTGCAACCTGTGGGTTGAGACCTCCTGGTGGGGAGGATGGGTCCCAAAGACTATTTCACAAGGGTCACATCTCAGATATCCTGCATATCAGATATTTACATTACGTGTCATAACAGTAGCATAATTGCAGTTATGAAGTAGCAATGAAATTATTTAATGGTAGGGGGTCACCACAACACAAGGAACTATATTAAAGGGTCACAGCATTAGGAAGGTTGCGAACCCCTACTCTAGACTGTTCATTTTAAAGAATCAGAACTGCATGAGGGGATTCTAAGTCCAAGATTCCAGCAGACAGTAGGAGGAATCTAAGTTAGTCAGATATTATTTAAAAAATAGCAAATTCCTGTTGGGAAATTAATTAATTTGAGAGTGAATCTCACGATATAGCTCTTGGGGATCTAGAACTTGCTATGTCAGTCATGCGGGTCATGCTTGTATCCCCAAAATTAGCAGGCAGAGGGCTGCCTCTCGTTCCAGTCCAGCTTGCCCTATATAATGAATTACAGACCAGCCTGAACTACAGAATGTGATCCTGTCTCCAAAACAGAAGAGAGCCAAACCAAATCGACCAAACAAAAAGTATTTGCACAAAGGGAGAAGGAGAAATACTTGACTGGGTTTTACCTAAGTGCCCTTCCCCCTCTTTTGAGGAAATCCATTGTTGACTTCAAGCTCATTGTCAGCGACTGTACAAAGAGAATCACTTCCTCAGCGCCTTCAGAAAGCTCTGACTCTCCCATTGGGAAAGGCTCTAAGTAGGAGCTGGGCACAGAGGTACAGACTTTTATTCCCAGCGCTCTGGAGGCAGAAGCCAGTAGATCTTTTGAGTTCAAGGTCAGCCTGGTCTACCTAGTGATTTAGGACAGCCAGAGCTACTTGTGAGATCCTGCCTCAAGCAAAACAAAAAGAATGGGGTAATGTTTACATTGGAAATAATAAATTCGTACTGTCTTCCAAAAATGCCCAATTAATAAATCCGTAGTAGGGACCGTGTAATGTGTAAATCAAGGGAGAGTATGGTCTTGTTTTCTTTGCATAAGTATGCATCTATTTCTGGGCGCCACATCTTAACACAAACAAGTTCTTGTTCAGGGTAACAAGGTAGCTCATTGACATGTCAAAAAGAAATAATCAAAGGATCAGTAGGTTTAGCTTGTAGAGAATTGAGAGGATTGGGGATGGAATGTGGAAGCTGTCTCCAAAGAACCGGTAGTAACATGGGCCGCCTTTAATCCCAGCACTCTGGATTGAGGCAGAGACTGGAGGATCTTTGTGAATTCAATGCCAACCTGGTCTACACAGAGTGCCAGAACAGCCAGGGATATATAGACTGTAATGCTTTTGTCGCGAGTTCCCCGGCAGGTAGGGGATAGCAGCCAGTCCTGGGCAGGGTGGGCGCAGGAGACCACATGGGCATGTCTCCATGTGGCTGCAGGTCCCCGGCAGCGTTTCGGGGGCTAGCCGTCACTAGCCATGTGGCGGCAGAGGACGGGTGAGAGACAAGACATAGACCATGCAGAATAAAGTTGAACATTTATTAGGTGGGTTATTGAGGGGAAGGAAAAAGGGGAGAAGGGAGAGAGAGAGAGAGAGAAAGAAAAAGAGAGAGAGAAAAGAGAAGAGGGGAGAGGAAGAGATAGGGGAGTCAGCAGCTGCCTCTCCTGAGAGAGAGGAAGAGAGAAAGAAAGAGAGAAAGAAAGAGAGAGAGAAAGAGCGCCCTGAGCGAGCTTGGCGAGGCTGAGGCTGGAAGCTGAAAGGGAGTGGGCGTGGCTTGTCTCTTAAGGAGACAGAACATTACAGAGACCCTGTCTCAAAACAAAACAAAACAAAAGAAACAAAAACAAAAAACGGGGTAGCATTTACATTGGAAGTAATGAATTCGTACTGTCCTCCAAAACACCCAGCTATTAAGAAGAAATTACAAGAAAAAATATTTCAGCTCAGAAAATCCTCTCGGAATTATACCGAAATAAATGAGGTTATCTGGGGTAGGTGATGCTGTCTGACAGCGGCAGTTTCCTTGAGATAGTTTGTCAATCCCAGGGGGTGGTGGGGAAGCATGACCTGATTCTGTGATCCAAGTTAAGATCTGTCTCACTGTTCTTCGCCCTTCTCTTTTAGCATTTATTACTTATTTTGTAGTCATTCGTGAATAAACCAGTTGTATGTTCCCATTGAGTAACGATTGGGATGCCATTTCCCTCGGCGGCCACCCCGGGGGAGTAAGAATGATTAAATTATATTAAGGGTTTTCTGAGGATCTGAAGGCCACCTCTGACTATGCTCTTAGCTTTCTTCTGTTTTGATCCCCGGGAACATCGCTGCAAATATCGCAAGATCCCGACAGTTCTCCCTATTCTTTCAAAACCTCTTTATGCAGAGCATGGTGTTGCACGCCTTAAATCCCAGCACTCGGGAGGCAGACGAAGTGGACCTCTGTTAGTTCAAGGCTAGCTTGGTTTACATAGTGAGTTCCAGAACAGCCAGGGCTATCCACAGACTTCCTGTCTCAAAAGTAAAATAAATACATAACTATCTCTAGCAGTCATCGTCCACGACTGGAGACTCTCTTCCCGGATTAGCATGTACTCGATGGTAGGTTCTTCAGCCTTTCTAGCCCTCTAGTCCTCCACGGGCTCCTCTATGGTTTCGACTGCCTCCCCGGAAGCTCTCGCAAACGCGACTTTGAGAGGCCGGAAGTCGCGCCGCCGTTGCTCGCAGTTTCAAAAATGCTGCGGAGGCCTTAGGAGCTTCTCCTGCCGCCCCTCCCCCAGCTCGGAGGGGAAGCGACTCGTGGCGCGACCGTAAGGTATGGCGGTGGGGTCTGGCCAGCGGGGTATGAGGGGGAGCGGACGGGAGGCGCGGAGGCCACGTAGCTGGCGAGCGGGCGGGAGGAACCAGGGCGGAGGGCGGCGTGGGCCGTGGGGCCGCGGGAGAGGCTGTGGGGGAGGGGTGGCGCTACGGTCCCGCGGAGGAGTAAAGTGGAGTGCGGACTGAAAGTGAAGTGATGGCGCTGATGTTTTTAACTGCACCTCATATTTGAAGAATGTTGAGAACTTAAAGGGGTCGGAGGAAGGGAGACCGGGAGAGTGACATTGACGTGATTTAAGAGTTAAATAACTTTTAAGGGCTGCAGACTGTCGGCTCTAGTGTTTGAAAGGTGTTCGTTTGCGGTCCACATCGGGTATTTATTATTATCCTCCACGAATATGAATTTTCTTTCTTTTTTTCTTTTTTTTTTTTGAGACAGGATCTCAATGTGTAACCAGCCCTGACTAGTCTGGAACTTGCTGTGTAGACCAGGCTTGCCTTGAACTCCCGGGAAGAGCCACCTGGCCCCGCCTCCCAGCCTGCTCCTCCACCTCTGGCCCGCGAATATTGTTATGCCCAAATCCGCGGGGTCCCCACAAAAGCCAACAAAGGAGACCGAGTCCCATATGTAAAAGCAAAGAAAAAAATAAAAAAACAAAAAAAGCAAAGAGCCTTTATTTTATCAACTTTGCAAACTCGGTCTCTCCGAGTGTCCAACATATTGGAATATCTGGAGAGCTCCGAGCTCAATTAGAATTGGGGTTTTTATAGTAGTTAAAGGTGGGGATGAGGGGTCTCTAAGGTTCAGGACCCCTGATTGTCTAGGGGTGTCCTGGTGAGGTGCGTTGGCAGGTGATCCTATCTACAGTGGTTGGAATGTCAGGCATTTCCATTGAATGGTCTGCCCTTGGATGGGGATCTGGTTATCTCAGCCTGTGGTTCTTTTCTGCCACCAGGTATTGCTTCAGGGCAACCCACTGAGACCCAGGCCTCCTATTTAAATTAACCCGTGGCCAGAGTCCCAGGCGATAATGGTTGGAAGTAAAGAACTTCCTTTGGGTGACTGATTATCATGGCTGGCCCTCCTAAGATGAACTTTAATTAGCACACCTCCCAGTGATTTTTGTATCTCCCCACATTTTGAGACCACTATTAAGCAACACCCGTCTTAATCCTGTTCAAGAAAGGCCTGTGTGGGTTAGGAAGCTCCACTAGGCATGGGATGTGTCTGTCAAAAGATACTTAACCTTTAATAATACCAGGTGTAAGTGTGAGGACCTGACTTTGCAAACCCATTTTATAGAAGGGGCTTCATATTAAGCCATGTATTGAATGGGGGGGTAGATTGTGCAGTGATAGCAAAATTTGAACAGACACCCTAAAAATAGCCAAATTAAGGAGCAGGGCTATAACAAGGTCCAGGTGTTACTAGGATGCCTCATGTCCTTCAAGATACCTTGTCAGTTATTAATGGTGCTTTTTTAGGTTTTTGTGCCCCCAAACTGACCAGTGATTTCAGAAACTGCCTTACCCTATGCCCTCCTTACCTAACATGAACTTCCCTGATTACAGCGTTTCCCCATTTATTTATTATGTATACAATATTCTGTGTGTGTGCCTGCAGGGCAGAAGAGGGCACCAGACCTCATTACAGATGGTTGTGAGCCACAATGTGGTTGCTGGGAATTGAACTCAGAACCTTTGGAAGAGCAAGCAATGCTCTTAACCTCTGCGCCATCTCTCCAGCCCAGCGTTTCCCTTTTAAAAGTTCTACCCTCCCAGGGCTCCCTGCCACACTTTCTGCACCCACCATGCTGGGTTGCTGCAAAGGGGTTGGTTCAAATTTGAGTTTGAATATTAAAAATCTTCATGTAATTTGTGTCAGAAATCCAGCTCCTTGAATTTTGGGGATCAGAAACTTGAGCATAACATAAGTCGATTCAGGTTTAGTTTTCCCCTTCATTCCTGCTAGGAAAAAAGTATTTTAGCTTTAAAGGATTGTTTACAGTACTCTCACTGTACTGGACAATACCAACGACAAACTTCTGTTTGAAAAAAAAATGTGAATGTGTAAAGTTGACAGGCCAGCACCCATAACCCCTCAGGAATTCCTAATGTTCTCATCACCTGGTCCTACAGTGTACCTTGCTCTACATGTTAGTTTTAAACCATAGAAGGATCATTTTTCAGGTATGCACCTCAAATTTTTTAGATAAGAGCAGCTTTCTATAAGGTAGACTTTCTTTTAAAGTGTTTTGTGTTATTGTCCTTTAAAAAGATAACGTAAGCTGTTTCTTTAGATAAGGTTATTTTGCTTTTAGGTTATTTCCTGGCTTGACAAATGGTTGCAGTCATTTTTTTGCTGCACCCTCAAGTGTTTAGCAAAGGTGGTATGAAGTACTCTAATATCTGATTTATTTGTTTTTTTGAGGCAGGGTCTCACTGTGTAGACCAAGGCTAGCCTCTGTCTCCCAAGTGCTGGCATTAAAGGAGTGTTCCACTGTATTTGGCCATCTTTTCTTTTTAAAATGAGTATTCATTCTAGTTTAATTCATTCAGTTGAACAAGGGGCAGGAGAGATGGCTCAGTGGTTCAGAGCCCTTGGCACTCTTGCAGAGGACCCAGGC
This sequence comes from Ondatra zibethicus, assembly GCA_004026605.1. Taxonomy (NCBI): domain Eukaryota; kingdom Metazoa; phylum Chordata; class Mammalia; order Rodentia; family Cricetidae; genus Ondatra; species Ondatra zibethicus. The sequence goes on along the minus strand of PVIU01001015.1, from coordinate 115,295 downwards.
ATTTGTTTGCAACTACGCTCCAGGGAGATATGATGCTCTGACCTTTGTGGACATCTGTACTCATGTACATAGCCCCACCCCACAAGGACATGTTATTAAAAAGAGAGGTGAAAGAGGTGGGGGCTGGAGAGATGACACAGTGGTTAAGAGCACTGACTGGCTGTTTTTCCAGAGATTCTGAGTTCAATTCCCAGCAACCACATGGGGGCTCACAGCCATCTATAATGATATCTGGTGCCCTCTTCTGGCATGGAGGCAGAATGTTGTATGCATAATAAATCTTAAAAAAAAAAAACTGAACAAATACATGTTACATCAAGAGTGTTATAGCTTAAAAGAATTGATAATTACCAGTCTTTAATTAATTTATTTTTATGTTTTTTTAGGAGTTTTAAATTTTAGTGTTAAAATTATGGTTGTCTTTGCTGGGTGTGTGTTGCATACTTTTAATTCTAGCAGAGGCAGGCAGATCTTTTAAAACAAGGCTAGCTTGATCAGCAAAGTGAGTTCCAGCCAAGCCAAGACTATATAGTGAGACTGTCTTAAAAAAATTACCATTGTTTTCAAAGGCAGGCATTTCAAGATGAGATATAGGAGTTCCTTAGACTAAATGTAGGTTAGAAACCACTTAACATTGAGAAAACCAGGCTTTCTACTCTGGTTTCAAGCTAGTAGGGGCATATTTTTTTTCATGGGGTTGTCAGGGGGTCAGCATTGGTGAGGACTAAACTAAGGGCCTTGTGAGTGTTATGATATGTTCTCACAACTTCTTAAATAAATGTCTTAGTTCTGGTATCATCACTTTCCCTTTCTTGGAGTCAGCAAAATCTTCTTCAAGGAAGCAACTTCTGACCTAATTGAGTTTGATTCCTTTAGAAACTCCTCTAAGTGATATTGAAAATGTATTTTTAAAACCTTTTTGTTTTTGAGAAGGTCTTACTGTGTACCTCAGGCTGGCCTTGAACTCCCAAATGCTGAGATTACCGGTGTGCCCTACCAAGATTACCAGGCTCACTTTCCTGTGTGGTTTCTTGTCCAGGCATGTTGGAACACCAGTCTTGGTGATTTTCCAGCTGTATCTCTAGCGCTTATGCACTGTGCTCTCAAGTTACTGGTACCACCTGACAGCCAGTGGGGAAACAGTGATTGGAAATTTGACTTTCAGCTAGAACAACTCACTCATTAGCATCAGCATTGAAAGTGGAACATGTCCAAACCTGTCTCTGTTTCAGCATTCACCTGAGTGAGGCGTGGATGGTTTAGTCTCCAGCATTTGTCTGGATCTGAACTAGAGATTGAGAATCTCAGTGTGAGTGTTTTGCATTTGTGCAGAGATATATGTGTATTTGTCAGATTTTTTTTTTTTTTTGTTTTTAAACCGTTGCTGGCAGTTTTGTCTTCTTTTTCATTTTGTTTGGAGAAAGGGTCTTTCTATATAGGCCCTGGCTGTCCTTAGATTTGTTGTGTAGACCAGGCTGATCTTGAATTCACAAAGATCACCTCCTGAGTGCTGGTATTAAAGGTATATGCCACCATGCCCACATTATTTCTTCTACTTTATATTTATATATATATTTTTTCCCTTTTAGTTTGCTGACTGCAGAGTCTTCACTGCCAAAATGACATCACATTCCACCTCTGCCCAGTGCTCAACATCTGACAATGCTTGCAGAATCTCTTCAGAAAGAATCAGTCAGGTAATGAGTATTGGGATCTTATTTTTTTGTAAAATTTTAAGAAATTGAATCGAGGCATATAGCTGAACTCACCGATTATAATTTGATGAAAGCAGAAGTGATGATGTTGTAAAATCTTTTTTTGTTGTTTTTGAAGACAGGGTTTCTCTGTGTAACAGCCCTGGCTGTTCTGGAACTCACTGTAGATAGAACAGGCTGACCTGAATTCACAGAGGTCTGCTTGCCTTTGCTTTATACTGCCCAGCAACGTTGTAAAATCTTATATTACCTTTTTGAAAGTTATAGGCAGCTTGAAATGGCTAAGGTTTTCATTTCTTATGGCCCCTGCTTGTTTAATTCTTACATTTTGTTACACTAGGCATGTGTTATAGGTTAGAAGTGGGTAGTAGGGAATTTGGGACCAGGTTATCTAAGTTATTTTTGTCTCAGCTGGTTGTAATTAGTTGATTTTCTTTCTTTTCGTTTGTGCAGTTTACTTTTGAGGTCTGAGAAAGAAAGACCCAGGTTGTATTCCTGTACCAGTCAGCCCTAGCTGATCTGGAATGTCCTTTGTAAACCAGGCTGCTTTGAACTTGATTGATCCTCCTGCTTTGAACTTGATTGATCCTCCTGTCTTTTACCCAGGTGCTGGGATTCCAGACATGTGCCACCAGGTCAGGCTAGTTGGTTTTTTTAAAAGGCTGCCTTAAACTGTGAATAGCAAATGTATTCTCATAAAATCTATGGTTTATCTTGAGGCATTTGTGGATACAGACTCTTGACCATCTCCTCAGATTTGGTGTATCCTATTGCAGACAGGTCTTTTTTTTTTTTTTAAAGATTTATTTTTATTGTATGTGTATGAGTGTTTGCCTCCATGTGTGTCTGTGAACCACATGTGTGTGGTCCTTTTGAAGCCAGAAGAGGGCACTGGATTCTCTGGGACTGGAGTTACATGATTGTGAGCCATTGTGTACGTGGTGCTGCAAACCAGACCCAGGTCCTTTAGAAGAACAACAAGTGCTCTTTATTTTTTGAGTGATACTTATTTTTATTTTATGTGCATTGATATTTTGCTTGTATGAATGCCTTAGGGCTTCAAATCCTCTGGAGGTAGAGCTACAGACAGTTGTAAACCGCCATGTGGGTGCTGGGAATTGAACCTGGGTCCTGTGGAAGAACAGACAGTGATCTTAACTGCTGAGCTATCTCTCCAGCCCCAGACCTTTTACTTTAATATTTTGTTAAAAAATTAGTTAGCCGGACGGTGGTGGTGCATGTCTTTAATCCCAGCGCTTGAGAGGCAGAGACAAGTGGATCTCTGTGAGTTTGAGGCCAGCCTGGTCTACAAGAATGATTTCCAGGACAGCCAGGGCTGTTACACAGAGAAATCCTGTTTTGAAAAACGGGAAAAAAATTAAAAAAAATATTGCTGGGCTGGAGAGATGGCTCAATGGTTAAGAGCACTGGCTGCTCTTCCAGGGGTCCTGAGTTCAATTCCTAGCAACCACATGGTGGCTCACAACCATCTGTAATGAGATCTGGTGCCCTCTTCTGGCGTGCGGGCATACATGGAGACAGAATGTTGTATACATAATAAATAAATCTTTAAAAAAATTGCTTTAGTTTAGGTCTGGAGCGATGGCTCAGGCTGGCAAGATGTCTTAGCAGTTAAGAGCACTGGCTGCTCTTCCAGAGGTTCTGAGTTCAATTTCCTGTGACCACATGGTGGCTCACAACCATCTGTAATGAGTGAGCTCTGGTGCCGTTTTCTGGCCTGCAGGCATATGTGCAGGCAGAGAGAACACTGTGTGTGTGTGTGTGTGTGTGTGTGTGTGTGTGTGTGTGTGTGTGTGTGTGTGTATAGTAAATAAATATCTTTAAAAATTACTTTATTTTTGTGTTTTCAGAAACATTTCTTCATGTTTCTGTACCGTAATATATGGTGGAAGTAGAATCTGGAATTGATGAAGGAAAGATATAGAATAAATTAATTTTATAAAATAATTTGGTGATAGACATCTTTGGTAAAACAAATTCCAGGTAGACTAAGGATTTAAATGTAAAAAGTCAAGACATTAAGAGAAGATAAAATATTTGTGAAACTTTAGAATGAAAGAGGTCTTATTGTTGAGGTGGCTATAAAAGGAAAAGATACAAACTTGATAATATACAGTCTAAAAACAAAATTGGACTGGCTGGAGTGATACAGGTTTTTATAATCTCAGCACTCAGGAGGTAGAGACAGGTGGATATCTGAGTCTGAGGTCAGTCTGAGCTACATAATAATAGACCTTATTTTAAGTAAAACAAAAATAAAAAATAACAAAATTGTATAACATGGGCATGCTACACAGGAACCAGCTTGGAGGAGAGTAGTAGGTTTAGTCTGGACCTCCTAAATGTTTGGAGATGATGGTGTTAGATATAGTGGATTGGTATAGAAGCTAATATAACATGAAGCAAACTGGGAGTTAGAAAAACTCTAGCTCATCTGTCTTGTTGATAGAGAGATATAGGGCAAGGGAGACAAACTCCTGGGCCTGCACCTGTTGGGTTCCTACATAACAATGAGAAAGTGTTGAAGCCAACTCAAAAGTAGGCTTTCCATTTCTATAATAGAATAGTATGTTATAAACTTAGTGATGCTGCCAAAATCTCAGACTGTTCTCCTAGAAGATGACAGCTAATTTTTTTTTTTTTTCGAGACCGGGTTCCTCTAGCTTTGGATCCTGTCCTGGAACTAGCTCTTGTAGACCAGGCTGGCCTTGAACTCACAGAGATCCTCCTGCCTCTGCCTCCCGAGCGCATATAGAGATGGGAGTCTCTATATGCGGTCCTGGTTATATTGGAACTTGTTGTAGACCAGACTGGCCTCAAACTAAAGATCCTTTTGCCTGCATGTATGCCTGTGCCTCACAGGTGTGTGTGGTGCTAACCAAGGCCAGAAAAAGAGTGTCAGATATCTTGGAACTGGAGCTACAGTTGTGAGGCCTGAGTGCAGGGCATTGCCAACTTTTTTTTTCTCTGTAGCAGTTATACCATTTTATTTCCATCAGAAATGTACAGTGATTTTAGTTTTCCTGTTACATTACCAACAGTGACTTTTCCTTAAAAATGTATCATTATTGTCATCCTTGTAGGGAAGAATAGATTTCCCGTTGTAAGTGATTATCAGAAAGGCAGCAAGTGACTTATAAGGTTTTTTTTTCTTTCAGAAACTGATGTAATTAAAATATAAATAGTAGCTTTATGCTGGCTTTGTGCTGGAGGATCTAGAGTTCATGATCATCTTCTATTACATAGGTTCCAGATCTGTCAGGTACATCAAAATTCTGTCTTAATGTTTTATGTTTACAGCAGGTACGACCAAAACTGCCACTTCTGAAGATTTTGCAGGCAGCAGGTGCTCAAGGTGAAGTATTCACTATGAAAGAGGTAAGCTGTCAGAGACAGTTCCAATTTTAAGAACAGTTGAGTAGAGGCCATCATATGCACAGTTCTGAAATCTGAGCTAAGAAGGAAGTTGTGTTACTGAAGGAGAGCGTTTGCTGTTGTAAAGACTGCCTTATTAATGTCCTGTTTCCCTTAGAGTTAGTTCCTTTTGATGTATGTATGTATGTGGTCAACCTCAAATTCATTGACCTGGGAGTTATAATGCAAAATGTGTGGGTGAAAAAAAAAGTCACAGATTTGTTGCCAGGCAGGAATTTGATGCAGTAACTTTGTCATTGTACATTTGTCAGATACTTTCTGAGCATTGAGTCATTTTGAACGTTTAGGAATTTAAATTACTTAGTATCTTGAAGCTTTTTTTTAATATTTATTTATTTATTTATTATGTATACAATATTCTGTCCGTGTGTATGCCGCAGGCCAGAAGAGGGCACCAGATCCCATTAAAGATGGTTGTGAGCCACCATGTGGTTGCTGGGAATTGAACTCAGGACCTTTGGAAGAGCAGGCAATGCTCTTAACCTCTGAGCCATCTCTCCAGCCCCCCGAAGCTTTTTTTTTAAACTACCAAAGTACATTGAATTCTTTAAGTGGAAAATAGTATAAAATATTAATGTACTCAAACAATTGCAGTTAGTATGGTAGATCTTTCACCTTTCCTTAGCAGAAAACAAAATTATGGATCTCTTTTAGTTTTTCCTCAGAAGTGCCGTATCTATTAGTACTATTGCCAAGACTCAGAAGTGCCGTATCTATTAGTACTATTGCCAAGACTCAGAAGTGCCGTATCTATTAGTACTATTGCCAAGACTGCAGATGTTTTTGACTTGCTTGTGATATTTAACAAGAACTGAGTTATTGAGTAAAAAGTTTGGTGTTTTTTTTTTTTTTGTAGCCTACCTTTAAAAATCATTTCAGGGTCAAGTGGGAGGATAGAAGGGAAATAAACAATGGAAGCATTAAAAAATATTTCAGTAGATACCTCTCTCCTCCCCTATCTCTTCCCTTTCCCCTTTCATTCCCTCCCTTTCTGTTTGTCATAAAATTTATCCAGGTTTATTGGCAAACAGTGTATCAACCTAGATTATATAATAAAGGTTCTATATTATGCTTCATCTACATGTAAAAGGGTACTTTTCAAGTTTAGAATCTTTTGAGCTTTTGAAACTCGTAAAGAAAAAGCTAGATTACATTTTTATTTGTTAAAGACCTAGATTTTGTTTAGTTTTGTTTTGTTTTCAAGACAGGGTCTCTTTGTGTAGTCCTGGCTGTCCTGGAACTCACTTTGTAGGCCAGGCTGGTCTCAAACTCTCAGAGAATCCCCCTGCCTCTGCCTTCCCAGTGCTGGGATGCCACCACCACCCAGCTCTGATTTTTATATTAGGACTGATGGTTCATTAAACATTGGACCTTTGCCAATAGAATACTACCTTGCCACATTTATTTTTCACTGTCAGATCAGTATGTTTTGGTGTAAAAATTGGCTCTGTTGATGGATGAGTACATGAACCTGGTAGTAGGAAACATCTCTCCTGACTGGGATTGCTTATATGCCATCAGCATTCAAACACTGGCAGTCTTGTATGTCTTTCTCTTTTAGCAAAATATCTAAGTCACTCATGGGTAATTATGGTTTTGGTAGTAGCCAGGTGGATCATTTCATGCTGTTTTATTCTCATGTAGGTAATGCACTTTCTAGGCCAGTATATAATGGTGAAGCAACTCTATGATCAACAGCAGCAACATATGGTATATTGTGGTGGAGATCTTTTAGGAGATCTGCTTGGACGTCAGAGCTTTTCTGTGAAAGATCCAAGGTAAAAAGGGCAAGGGTTTATTATATATCTGAGTGCTTATACCTGTTCACTCTAGCTGTATACCTTTTTTGTTTTGATATTTTAGGGGATGAATGTGTTATAACCAGTGAGATACATACAAAGTTCAGTAGTGAGCAGTGTGGGCAGTCTGATTTGATGGTACATACAGTACAGCCTTCATACATGGTAAAATAACATGGCAGTAAGAGCTATGGAAGAGAAGTACATGAAATGGGAAATGGAGTGTCAGAGGTGCCTTAAAGAAGCAAAGTTTGTGCTGAGCTGGAGCAGTTTCTAGAGGGACTGATTGGAAGGAGAGCTTCTGATTGAATATCTTGTATATAGGTTGAATAGGAGGGAGCCATCACTAGGTTAGAAATCTGCGAGGTAGGGGCTGGAGAGATGGCTCAGAGGTTAAGAGTACCGGCTGTTCTTCCAGAGGTCTTGAGTTCAATTCCCAGCAACCACATGGTGGCTCACAACCATCTGTAATGAGATCTGGTGCCTCTTCTGGTATGTATATGTTAACAGAACATTGTATGCATAACAAATAAATAAATCTTTAAAAAAAAAGAAATCTGCGAGGTATTAGAGAGAAAGGAAGAAGTGTGAGCTGATAAGAAGAATACAGAACTAAAGGGAAGTTTGAGGTTCATGGTGAGTCCAGTAAGAATTGAGTAATTTTGACCTATATGGTGTTCTTTGCTTACTTGGTGGTGTGTAGGGTCATTAGCTTCTCCTTTCAAGCTAGTTGGTAACTGAGAAGCTAATGCTCTTAAAATAATTTTTTTTTTAATTTAAAGTTTTATTTCATGGGGCTGGAGAGATGGCTCAGAGGTTAAGAGCACTGACTGCTCTTCTGGAGGTCCTGAGTTCAATTCCCAGCAACCACATGGTGGCTCACAAACATCTGTAATGAGATCTGGTACCCTCTTCTGGCCTGCAGGCATACATGGAGGCTGAACACTTGTGTACATAATAAATAAATAAAATCTTAAAAAGTTTTATTTCATGTGTATGAGTTTGCCTGCATGTGTATGTCTGTGTCCCATGTTTATGTTTGCTGAAGTAGCCCAAATCCCCTGGAATTGACGCTACAGATGGATGTGAGCCACCATGTTGGTGATGACAATGAACTGTTTCTCTGTCAGTGCTCTTCAGCTGAGCTGTCTGTCTGTCCCACTCTCAGCCTCTCATAGTGAGTGCTGCTTCTGATCTCATTTTGTCTTAGCTGTGATAAAGTCCTTTCACACTCGCATTTCTCAATCACTAATGTAAAACCTGACATCTAGAAGGAGAGAATGGTTTTCAAAGGCAGTCTCCCAATTGGGTTACTAATAGTTAACAAAATAAAATTTGATCAAATTTTATTGGGGACAAAATAGCAGGGACTGGACGTTCATTTCTTTTTGGCTTTTAACAGGGTGTCACATTAGCCTAAGGTAGGCTCAAAATCAGTATGCTGCTAAGAATAACTACTATTGTCTGGGGGCCCAGCATACAGCAGCACAGGGCTTTGAAACGAATCCACGGAGTCAGCATAGGCTAAGACTTTTCTGTCTGAGGGGGTTTAGGGAAAAAGACTCACACACTCTTGATGGCTTCCTTCATTATTCTGTTCTCTCTCTGTTCTTTCTACTGTATACTTTTTTCTACAGCTTATATACCCCAACAAAGTTTTTTTGGGCAATATAGGAATTATAGTGTGGTTATTCTGTTTTTCAAGTAAATGATTACAGTGACTACAAAAACGGTAAAAAAAAAACCAACGTGTTTCCCATATTCCTTACATGGTTAAACATTTTGCGTATTACAGGTAAAAACAAATTATCCCAAGAACTCACGTACATTCATACCCAAGCAACTTGTTATAGATTAACTGTGTAAGCAAGCAAGGTATTCTTCTCAGTCAGGTATTTTACTGGCAGGCTGCATTTTGCAGTTATGAAGAAAGAACCAGTTACTTTGTTACTGATCTAGAAAGGTAATCTTACTAGGAATCTTAAAGGAATCACAAACCTAAACTTTTATATATGAAAAAGCATCAGTCAGCTCTACTTTAAATCTTTAGGGTGCATACCTACTCATCAATAGTATTTTATATCAGGAGATTGAGGGCAGAAATGGGTATAAGGAATTAATCATCACCTTTGATCATCAGCCAAACCAAGCAAGAAAAGTACATCAGCTATTAATAACTGGGCTGCTTTGTTCTTGTTCCTTGACCTTAAATAGTTCTGTATTCTACTATGTGCCTTTCTAAAACTTCAGATTGTCTTCTTGGGTTTTCACCTCAAAGCTATTTAACAAAGACATCTTAGTTAACTTTGTTATTTTCAAAGCTTTGTTTCTGCTGTGATGCAGTCCGAGACCTGTGAACACATCTCACAAACATTAAAGTTTAAAGAATTTAAACTAGCTGGGCTACTGGGACTCAATTGTTTTTTCTTTTCATTTGTTTGTTTTTGTCTTCCGAGACAGGGTTTCTCTGTAGCTTTGGAGCCTGTCCTGGAACTAGCTCTTGTAGACCAGGCTGGCCTCAAACTCACAGAGATCCGCCTGCCTCTGCCTCCTGAGTGTTGGAATTAAAGGTGTGCACCACCACTGCCTGGTGGGATTCAATTGTTAATCATTAATTTGAGCTACAATCTATGCAGCTCCTTCGGCAAAACTCACAGGCCCTGGTTGTGTAGCATTTCCTTATATTTATTTTTGTTTGTCAAAACTATGTATAAGTTATAATTATTATCAATTAGATAGTACATCTTGGGGAAGAATTATCTTGACAGTTCACAGATAAAAATGCCCAGTAGAATGGGATGTTTCCAAGAGATTAAAGACACTATATTACCTGGTTTCTAGCAAATAACCTTGAACTTGATCTTCCAGCCTGAAGTACCTCCCAAATGCTGGGGTTTTATGCAAGCACCACTCTGCGAGACTCCTCTTTTTTGTTTGTTTTTTGTTGTTGTTTTTGAGATAATGTTTCTCTGTGTCTCCTTGGCTGCCTTGGAACTCACTCTGTAGACCAGGCTAGAACTCACAGGGATCCGCCTTTCTCTGCCTCCCGAGTGCTGGGATTAAAGGCTTGAGCCACCACTGCCTGGTGCCTGATTCCTTCTTAATATTTAAATTGTTATTAAAAAATTGTGGGAAGAAGATTGTGCCTGTTTACCTAAGAGAAAGTAGGAAGGTAACATATCACAGGTATTTTTAATGTATACTTAAACCACAAATATTTATATGTTGTTTTTTTACAGCCCACTCTATGATATGTTGAGAAAGAATCTTGTCACATCAGCCTCTGTTAACACAGGTATGTTGTATGTTTCTTCAGTCTGTATTGAAGCTTTGAGTTCAAGGAAGCAAATGGAGGAACAAGGATTAAGATGAAAATAGAGTGCTGTCTGTACCATGACTGGGAGGGGTGTATGTACAACTCATATAGAATGGTTTTACTGTTGAGTAAGTTCTCACTGGTACATTCCATCATACTGAAGCTAGAAGGAGAGATGCCTACATCGTAGACGTAATTTTTTTTTCTCTATGTGTCACAGGGGATTGAGTCTAGGGCTTGTATTGATATGCTCTGACCCTGACCTACATGTCTAGCTTTCTGTTTGTTTTGAGTCAGTTTCTCCTTAAGTTGCCCAGGAAGGCCTTGAATTTGTGGATTTCCCTGCCTCTGTCTTCCAGTAGCTGTATTTCCTGATCTGTGGAAGCAGGCCTATCTTAAATTTAGTAATTATAAACAAGTGTTATATATTTGCTTCATCTTTATATACTTTGAAAAAAATCTCTCAGGGACTTTTTCGTTTCAAACAGAATCACATCATTAATGTACTCATAAGTAATAATAAAATTAATAAATGTTTCCTCATCCTATTGAATAAGGTAGTTTGTAGTTTTTCCTCAGTCATCTTAAAAATACCTTTTATTTTTGGTTTGTTCAGGCGAGGATCCAAAGTCCATATATTGGACTGAGAATAATTGCAAAAAACAAAAAACTTTCTTGCCTTTTTTGTGTGTGTGGGTGTGTGTGAGAGAGATTTGGTTTGACATTAAATTGATACCTTTTTGAATTCACATAAGAATTGTACATACTTGTGGGGTTCCATGTATTTTGTTACATATAGAATGTTCAGTGATTAATTTGGGAGATGTAACATGCCTACCATCTCAAGTTTAGCTTTTTGTGTGTATTGGAGGCATTAAAAAATCTCCACCTCTAGCTATTAAAATATTCAGTAAATTACTCTGTCCACTGTATTGTGGTATGGAATACTCCTTTTGGTTTTCATCATATTTGTTGAAGATTTGGGTAATTTGTCTGTAGGATTGCCTGTGTTCTAGAATTGGCGGATTGTATCCTTGTGGTGTGTTTCTTTACCCTTGCTGTTGTAGAATAATGCTTGTATAGATTCAGGTTTAAATTTCTTTGCTGTCAGATCTTCATTGATGGTGCTTTGGACTTCTTTTTTTCCCCTTTATACATCTCACATTAGTTACATAAGCCTTTCCCTCTTTCATATATGATTCTGTGGACTCTTGGTAGTATTATAAAGGTTCTTCCAAGAAATTTCCACCTTCATGATTTTAGTAATTTGTTTATGTAACATACATTTGTTTACTTATTTATGAGACAGAGTCATACATTGTAGTTCAGGTTGGCCTGGAACTTACTGTGTACCCCAGGCTAGCCTCAGACTTGGAAATAACTCATAAATGTTGCGATCCCAGGCATGAACCACTACATTTGGCTCAATAAATTGTTTTCTCCAAGCCAATTTGACTCTTTTCAGACCTTTTAAATACTGCCTTTGAATTTATTAGTTATGAGGAAAAAACTGGCTTTTTGGAGTCTGGTTTCCAAAGAGGTCAGGTAGAGATGGTACTGAAATGTGTGTGACACTCTTTCTCACTCTGGACAATGAAACTGTCTCCTCATTTAGATTTTTTTTTTTAGATTGATTTATTTATTACGGATACAGTGTTCTGCCTGCATATATGCCTGCAGGCCAGAAGAGGGTACCAGACAGATCTCATTACAGATGGTTGTGAGTCACCATGTGGTTGGTGGGAATTGAACTCAGGACTTCTGGAAGAGCAGCCAGTGCTCTTAACCTTTGAGCCATCTTTCCAGGCGGCCTCAGTTAGATTTGAGGGACACCGTCCATCTTTTACTATCTCGCTAGATTTTGCTCATGTTCATGGAAGAAAATAGACTGCAAAGAATCTTCCTCTCCATGTCAGTGAAAGACATTGAGAGGGGGAGCTTCAATCGAGAGGCAGCTTTCTTGAAATGTAGTCATTTGTGAACTAAAACTTTCTTTGAAAAGTCACTGATGGTTTGAAATACATGAAGGGTTTTATAATTTTGTATATACAGTTAAATCTGATTTTTGATCCTTCCTCTGAATATTTAGAGTGAGCATATTCTTTACTCCCCCACCCCTTATTTTCTTTCTTGTACCGTTTCTGCATATATCTTTCTCTATAGTGTGTTATAAAGATAGAGAACATTTAACAATTCAGTTCATCTTTACAGCCATCCTGTGACGAGGTCCTAGAGGTAAAGAAATAGAAGGTTTACTGTTATTTTCAAATCCAGTCAGTGATTTGCCTAGTACCAGACTCATGGTCACTGGCCATTGGCCAGTTCTTGCACTATCCGTTATGCCACATACCAGTACATCCTTAACCCTTCTTAACTCTAACGGAATTTGCTGCACTCTCCCAGTTTTTTGGATCTACATTTTTCCTCTTAATATTAAGTTGAAGTTTTTTATTTAACTCGTCATTCTGAAGAGATTTTGTACTTTTTTAAAAGTCATAGAATCCTGATAGATTGTGAACACCTGTAACATAACCCCATTGCTTGGGAGGCAGAGATGGAGAATCTAAAGTTCCAGTCTAGTGTTGGCTACATAGCTACCCAGTCTCAGGGAAAAGGAGAAAGTATTAAGTATTTAGCATGTTCTTTACCCAGATTCCCTCACTGGTAATATGTAACATAATCATAACATACTGATGCCCTAGAAAATTACTACAAGGAACTATTTTAAGCGTTAAAAAATGTATTGTTACACATTTTTTATGTATGTATGTAGGGTTTCATAGGGAATTTTGCAAGAAGTTTGGATTGTCTGCTCTGACTTGCTCTTATAGTTAGTACTTATGGTTGGATGTCTCTGTTGACCTGAAAAGCCAAATGGGAAAAGTGCTTTCCTTATAACTTCTGCACCATTGCAAGTGGTTTAGATCTTGTTTATTTATTTATTTGTTTGTTTATTTATGTGCTTCCCCCACCCCCGATAGGGTTTCTCTAACAGCCCTGGCTGTCCTGAACTCACTCTGTAGACAAGGCTGGCCTCCCTGAGTGCTGGGTTGACCTTTATCCGTTTGTTGAAGAAAATGGTCATTGTTTAAAATGAAGACAGTTCTTTCTAAATAATTTCTCCAACTTTCCCCAGATATAACAAGCTTAATTTTAATTGTCTTTCTACATTGCTTTTAAGTAGTTTGGCCTAAAGTAAAACTTTTTAGTAAAACAAGTGACCACTTGTCACTTTTTTTTTTTTAAGAGAGCAACTTCACCTGCATTGCATTAGTTTGATCTTGCTTTGAAGATGACTTTGGCCAGAAAATGCTGTCTGTTAATTTGTCCTCACTTAGCTATAGAAATGTTACAATTTTGAAAAATGTTTGTTTTGTAAAAATCGACTGAGTTGTCAGAGTAGTTAGAGTCTGGACCTGGGTTCTCAGCAGTCAGTCAGATGCTGCTGCTGCTTTCTGTGAACTCACCTTTCTGGCTCTGCTAGTGGCTGCTGAATCCCGTCCTCAGCAGTCACAGTTGAATGTGTCTCGGTTACACGGAGCTTATAGTAATTGTGTCAGCGTCTCAGTAGCTTGTTCTTTTCTGTAGCCATGTCTTGTAGACATGTCAGGTTTTGTTTCACTTGAGACTTTTGTGAGTCCTTGGGATGTATTTCCCTTTTGAGCTAATGCAGTGTAAGGTGTCTGTCTGGGCTGTGAGGCGTGCAAGCCTGATGACGTGAACTCCGCAGTTGTCTGCTGGCCGTCCCAATGCAAGTGTGACACGTGTGCCCATTATTCACAATAGCAGTAGATAAGAAAAATCTAAGACAAAGAATTTCTCTCCACTGTGTTCTCCCCTCCCCCTTTCTCTCTACTTCTGGTGATTGTTCAGAGAGAAACATTCACTTCCAGTCTGTACTCAGGGATTGGAGGTCAGATCATGAAATCACCATTGGCATTTAAGAATGCAGGTTCAAGGTTAGCTTGAAGATGGAACTGTTTTCTGAAACAAGTCTGGGAAATTTCTGGTTTTCAGATCTTGTAGTACAGCCCTTAAAAATACAAACTCAATAAACAGTAACCTTTGTTGATAAGGTAGGCACTTTGTTGCTACAGGAAGAGATGAACACTGCATTGTTTTCTGCTTGAGGTCACTTTTTGCTTAAGAATCTGAACACATGCCATGGAAGAGCATCTTTGGCCACTTTTGCTTCCCCCAGATTGTTCTGGTGTTATCTTTTACCATGGCCTGTCTCGGTTTTTGTCATTTTTAGCAGTTTTGTTTTTTTTCCCCCGTCTTGGGACTGAGAGTCTTTTTCAGGCAGAAGTCCATCTATAGAGAAGAAGCCGCCTCAGGGCTGTCTGCTGAGGTTTTGTGGAAAGAATGGTTATTACCAGGGAAGGTTTTCTTTTGTTTTACTTGCTATCCAGATGCTGCTCAGACTCTCGCTCTCGCACAGGATCACAGTATGGATATTCCAAGTCAAGACCGACTGAAGGTAAAATCACCATGCGGTGACTTCATTTCTTGTACAGAGTGGCCCCTTCTCTGTACCTGTGGATCTTGGGCTCCCAAGGCCTTTTCGTGAATGTGGTAAGAATTTAGTAAGAAAAGTCCTTGGGAGTTCACAGACCAGGGACAGAGTGAACCTTCTCTGTTCTGCCCTTAACAGAGTTCCAGTCTCTGAATGTGTCTTTGGGATGTAGCACTTCTGATTTTCACTTCTTCCAGTTGCTCTTTTTCTTTCTGTCTTTCTCTGTCTCTCTGTTTCTTTCTCTCTCTCGTGTGTGTGTTTGTGTGTGTGTGCGTGTGTGCGTGCGTGCATGCATGTGTTTAAGATAGTACATATTGGGCTTTTGAGGAATTGCTGTATTAGACTGTAGCAGGCTTGTTGCAGTTCAGTTCATGTCATGCCATTTCCTAAAGTTTCCTCAAACCTGGGAAAACTTTTAAGATCATCGTGGAATATGGTGAGGATGTCACGTGCTTTCTGAATTATGCCTAATATGAAGTAGGCTGTGCAGACAACCTGTTTTATAAGAGTGTATTTTGTCCTTTGTACAGAGGTTACTCCCATTCCCCAAGTTTGGGATCCTGGTAGCTCTTCTCGTGGTGTTGAGAGATGTTGTGTTGCTTTACTTGACAACTCTTGTCAGCTGCAGAGCTCTTTCTTGTGCATAACCCATTGTGTTGCACACTAACTGGTGAGCCAGAATGGAACTGCTACATCCCCTGGTCTTAGTCATTTCTGCTGTACTGATAGACACCCTTCCCTTTCAGCACAGTGCATCGGAATGCTCCAGTTCCAGAAAAAGAACTGCAGAAGATGACACTCATACACTGCCTACCTCACAATGTAAAAGCAGAGATTCTAAAGGAGGTAAACTTTGTTTTAAGACTCTCATTCCCTCCTTCATTTGAACTTCTAGAAATGGCATCTGCTGCTTTTCTGCGCAGCCTGTGTTCAGGTCCTGAGACGGGGAAGGTGCGTCCCGTGAAGAAATGAACTGTCCAACTAGCAGATGAGTTTCACGCAAGTGGATAGCTATAGCCCTGTCTTTTTTATACATAAAAACCAAACATCAAGCATGTTTTTCCATACTAACAAACAAGTTTTTTCCATCCTCCAACATTAACCTCTGGTAAAAACAAATGTCAAATGTTTTCTCCCAACTTTTACATAAAAAACATCTTTATTTTATCTATTTATTTATTTTTGTTTTTTTGAGACAGGGTTTCTCTGTAGCTTTGGAGCCTGTTCTGGAACTAGCTCTTGAGACCAGGTTGGCCTCAAACTCAACAGAGATCCACCTTTCTTTGCCTTCAAAACATCTTTAAACCAAAAACAACACTTACATTTTTTCTAGCTTGGCCAAATGTCGAGCCAGGTCCATCCTGTCTTTTTTTTAAAATATTTATTATTTATTATGTATACAATATTCTGTCTGTGTATATGCCTTCAGGCCAGAAGAAGGCACCAGACCTCATTACAGATGGTTGTGAGCCACCATGTGGTTGCTGGGAATTGAACTCAGGACCTCTGGAAGAGCAGGCAATGCTCTTAACCACTGAGCCATCTCTCCAGCCCTCCATCCTGTCTTTACAAAACTAAAAGATGATTGATATAGGCAGATTCGTATTTTCAAGGACAACAATCCCATCCAAAACATATTTACAGAAAGAGGGATGAGCTGCCTCTGATCCTGTCAGCACTCAGTCAGACAGCTCCAGGGTCTGAAGGGACAGTGCGCATCTCCAGACAAGAAACCCGAGAAGCATCAGCTCCCAAAGAATTTTAGGGGAAGATACTTGAGAATAAATGGGGTTTCCTGGAATGATCACATCTGTCCCATGCATGATTGAAAAATGACACTAAGACAGCCAAGAGAGCCATGTGGTGGTGGCACATGCCTTTAATCCCAGCACTCAGGAGGCAGAGGCAGGCAGATCTCTTGAGTTTGAGGCGTGCCTGGTCTACAGAGTGAGTTCCATAGCTACTAAGAAACCCTGTCTTGAAAAACAAAAAACAGGAACAAAACAAAAAAGACAGCCAAGAGAATCATCAGTTATGAGAGAAGAGCACATGTAAGCTGTGCAGTCTCAGCAGTATTCTGTGCTGTCCATTGACTGGTCCTTGCCAAGTGAGACTGTCCCCGGGGGCTTTTGCCTCTTCTGGAGACCTGTTGGGCAAGCACACATATACTGGACCAAAACTAGGCTGCACAGCTTCCAGCAGGCATCTATCTAGATAGTAGGTATTCTTTGGCAGCTCCTGGACAGTGGGAAGTACATGACCCTTCCTTGAGCTAGTGAGCTTGAGAGGATGCTGCTCGTGCATAGAGTGTGCACGGCTTTTTGACTTTCGGTTGCCCTCTCTAGACTTTACTTTGGCTTGGCTTTTATCTTTTGAGGTGGAAACTAATTTTTAAAGTTTTAAAGCTTGCAAAAATGGCAAAATATATGTAGCATCACAATATATTTAGCAGTACAGAGGCAAACATTAGATAGCATGTTGAGTAGTTGTGTTACATTGGTAGAGCCTTTTATCCTGTCAGGCACATGATCAGGGTGAGTGAGTTTAACTCATATTTTGGAAGTTTCTCCTAAAATATTTTCTGAAATTTTGGAGTTTTTCTTTTTCTTTCCTTCCCTTTCCTTCCTTTCCCTCTCCTTCCCCCTCCCTTTTTTACAAAACCATAAATTTCCCTAAAGGTATTTAGTTATGGCATAATGCTTTCTAGTATCTAGTTCCTGGTTCATAATTGGGTCAAAAACAGATTAGATTTTTAATAATATCTCAAAAAGTTATTATGTTCTAAAGTTGTTTTATCTGTTTAAATTAAATTTGAATTATTTTATCATGCTAGCTTGTTTTCTCACTATATATGAATATAAATTGATTTTTAATCTGTGTGTTTATATTGAAGCTATTTTAGTCTTAAATGTATGCTTTTATTTAACTGTAAATCTTATTTTCTGCCGGGCGGTGGTGGTGCATGCCTTTATTCCCAGCACTCGCGAGGCAGAGGCAGGTGGCTGGATCTAGTTCGAAGCTAGACTGGTCTACAAGAGCTAGTTCCAGGACAGGCACCAAAGCTACACAGAAACCCTGTCTCGGGTGGAAAAAAAAAATATCATTTTCTATTCACAAAAAGCTTTTTAAAATAATAGCTCAAGACATTATATGTAATTTGTGATAGAAATTTAGGAATGAATTGTTCTAGGATTTCCAGGAAGGTAGAAAGGACAGCATTTTTACCTGCGGAAAGAATTATACATAATCCTTTTATAATAATTATAGAACTTGAATATAACCAAGGATAACTTTAATGATTCTGTCTTGGGAATTAGTTTCTGATCATTACAGTAATGAATGGATGAAGATGTAATAGAAGCTTCTCTGGCCACAAATATACCTAAGGATATAATTAATTAGTTGTGTTCTGACAGGGACCAGTTTATTGCAGAAATCTGAATCGTATGTGTCTAGGCACATTTGTGCTTCTGTGATTGCCATGGCCAGGTCCAGTGCATTGGTAAGAGGTAGAAGACGGTGAGAAAGTAGGGAAAGAGTGAATTGCTAGAAGGACTAGAAAAGATTACGTTTGGCAACAAGAGCGAACTTGTAATTGTCAAAGTCCTTACTTAAAATATGTGGATGCCCTGTGGTTGCTGGAGGCTGTTGTATAGGTACAGCTTTCTAGTGTATACAATGGGCCAGAGAAATCCTGTGATTTTTGCATGGGAGCTGTTTCTTCTTAGCAGCTGCCATAGCCCGGTCATTGGTACATTATTTATAACAAACAAAAAAAGATCAAAACCTATATACGTCAGTATGTATTTATGTCTATATTGTATGTGTTAATTCATAATAAAGATTTGTATATAAAAATGTTACAATTAAAAAACAGACGTGGGGCCTTGTCATCTGCAGTACTTTTAGGTACTGATCGTTCAAGGAGCCCTTGATCCAGAAAAGACATGTAAGTTACTGATAAATATCCCAAATATTTGGCACCAGTAAGACTTAATCTTGTTACTCCCTGTAGGGATCTGTAACACTCTGCTTTGATCTCAGGGGTTGGGCTGCAGCGTTATTACCATTTGCAATCCATTGGCTAAGCCATTATCAAAACATGTATTAGAGTGAGTCATTTTTGTTATTATTGTGTGTTTTTGAGTCCAGGTCTCACTATGTAGCCCTGACTAACTTGGATGTTGCTATGTGCTGGTATTAAAGGAAGATGTATGCCACCATGCTTGGCTCTAGTCATAATCTTTGTTAGGAATTACATTTCAGTGTTAGGAATGTTTAAAATTTTAGAAAATGGTCATTTTTTGAAATCCTTTTAGAACAGTGTGTTCAGATGCTTTTAGAGTTTTGTGTCCTGAAGTGGTTTGCTCATAGTGTTACTGCTTGCTAGTGAAACCTAAGTGGGATATTTGAGCCATGCCACTGAGGTATTATTTCTGTTTCTTTCTTACTGAGAACAGAGTTTCTTTTTACTTATTTTTTTACAAAGATTATTAAGTATTCTGAGAAAATCTTAGTCGTTCCTGATCACCTACAGTTATTTTCATTTGATTTCTATAGATGAAGATTTAATAGAACATTTAACTCAAGATGAGACATCTAGGCTGGACCTTGACTTTGAGGAGTGGGATATTGCTGGCCTGCCATGGTGGTTTTTAGGGAACTTGAGAAACAACTATATACCTAGAAGTAATGGATCGACGGACTTACAGACAAATCAGGTAAAAGTCAAATCTGAGGGGAGCTGTTTTGTTTTGTGCTGTTTTGTTCTTGCTTACTCTGACTGTATTTCATCCTTAGCTAAACATTCTTACTGTTTTGTTTTTTTCTCTATGAATATGATGCCCAGATCTAGTACTGATTCTTCCAGATTCCACTGTGAACCCCTACATAAGTGGTGGTCAGTCTTACTGACCATGAACATGAAAATAATGTTTGTTTTAACCAAGCAGTCCTTCCCTATCTTTTCTTTCTACTAATAATTTTAGCCAAACTACAGAGATACTGACTTCTTTCTCTGTCAGATGCATTCAGGTTGTCAGGATTTTATCCAGAACACATCAGAAGCTGGGGTTTTTTTAAAAAACTGCTTTAACTGTCATAACCCAATTTAAGCCATCGCTGTTTTCCATGTAGGTAGTTGGGCAGTTTCACACCACAGCTACTTTTCTTGGTTCTAATATTTTTGATTTTTAAAAAAAGTACTTATTGTGTGTGTGCTGTGTGTGCCAGTACCCTCAGAGTCTAGAGGCATGGGTGCAGATATGGAACGAGAGTCTCAACAGTTGTGAACTACTATGTGGCTATTGTGAACTTGAACCTGGTACTCTTAACCACTGAGCCATTTCTCTAGTCTTGGGTTCCAGAACCAGGCATGAATTCCCTTCTGTGGAATGGTTCTCGTATGTAATCAGGAAGCTTGAAACAAGCTAGAGTCATTAGAGAGGAAGGAGCCTCAGATGAGGAAATGCCTCCATGAGATTCAGCTGTAAGGCATTTTCTTTAGTGATCAATGTGGAAGGGCTTAGCACCCTCATGTGTGGCTCCTTCCCTGGGCTGGTGGTTCTAGGTTCTGTAAGAAAGCAGGCTGAACAAATCATATGAAGCAAGCCAGTAAGCAGCACCCCTCCATGCATCAGCTCCTGCCTCCTTGCCCTGTTTGAGTTCCTTCAGCAATGAAACAATATGGAAGTGTAAGACAAATAAATCCTTTCCTCCTCAGTTTGCTTTTTGGTTATTTTTTATATAATTTTATTTATTTTATGTGCATTGGTGTAAAAGTATCTTGTGAGCTGCCATGTGGGTGCTGGGAATTGAACTTGGGTCCTCTAGAAGAACAGCCAGTGCTCTTAACTGCTGAGCCATCTTTCTCCAGCCCGGTCATGGTGTTTGTTTCATTGCAGCAATAGGACCCCAACTAAGACGGTTGGTTACCCCCATAGTAGACGATTATTGCACCAGTGGGCACTTCTCACCTGATAAGTTGATATTATAGGGTTTTTCTCATTTAGGTAAAACCATTGATGATACTTTTTGTTGCTGCTTTTGGTTTTTGTGAGACAGGGTCTGTACATAGCCCTTACTGTGTGTCCTGGAACTTAATGGTATAGACCAATCTGTTCTCAAACTCACAGAGCCCTGTCAGCATCCTGAGTTCTTTGCAAGAGTACATTTTTTTAATGAATAACTTGCATTACTGCCATGTTTATAATTAATTCTTCAGTGGGGTTAGAAACAAGTAGAATGAGAGCTAGACTCCTTACCATAGCTGTAGCTTACTCATCTTTATCGAGAAGTCTCCATTGTTCACTGCCTGTGCTCCAGACACACAAAACTGTTCAACCCTGAAACTCAGAATTCCTGCCTTCCATATGCAACTTAAATTCGTTTTCTGTTTTGTGAAACATTTCTCCCCCAAATCTTTTTATTTTCTTCTCATGACTTAGAACTTGACTTGAACGTAATTTCTTTCTTTCTTTCTTTTTTTAAGACTTATTTGTTTATTTTGTATACAGTGTTATATCTTCGTGTATGCCTGCAGGCAAGAAGAGGGCACCAGATCTCATTACAGATGGTTGTGAGCCACCATGTGGTTGCTGGGAATTGAACTCAGGACCTTTAGAAGAGCAGCCAGTGCTCTTAACCTCTGAGCCATCTCTCCAGCCCACGTAATTTTCTTTTTAAAGGTCATAATCACTATTTCCAAGGTTACTATGTTGCATAATCCCAGAGAGATCCATTTCTTACTTTGTGTACTTCTAAGTAGTAACCCTGTAAACCCACCCTCAAAAGTACACCCTCTCCAGCCACCCTATCCCTTTAACTTTTTTACTTAAGTCTTCTTTAAGTTTAACAGTTACCATGTAAAGTACTGGATTTCATTAATGGCATTTCCATATATTATTGTTTTCAAGTAAGAAATGCTTTTACTAATAACAAAAATGAGTAAACAATGAGTGTACATTCAGAATTTATATCAACTTTTAAGATAATGATGGCATAAGTAATTAGCAATTTTTTATTGATTTATATTTTTAAATATGAGATAAAAGCCGTCATATCAATGTTGGACAGGGCAAACTAACAGAAGGAAAAGAGCCCAGGAGAAGACACAGAATTAGATATACTCACTTGTTCACACACACAGGAATCCCTTAAATATACTAAACTGAAAGCTAGAATATTTACACAGAGGACTTGGTGCAGACCTCTGTAGGCTCTGTGCTTGCTCCTTCTCTGTGAGTTCATATGAACTTTGCTTAATTGATTTAGAGGGTTCATATATCTGTTTTGTTTTTTTGAGACAGGGTCTCACTATATGGCTTTGGTTGTCCTGGAACTTACTACATAGATGAGGCTGGCCTTGAACTCACAGAGATCTGCCTGCCTCTACCCTCCAAGTGCTGGAATTAAAGGTGTGTGCCCCTATGCCTGGTTTTTGTTTTTGTTTTTGAGACAGGGTTTCTTTGTGGAGCCTTGGGTGTCCTGGAACTCACTCAGGCTGGCCTTGAACTCCCCAAGATCCCCTGCCTCTGTCTCGAGTACTAGGATTAAAGATGTTCACCACCACTTCCCAGCTCATATTTCATTCTTATTGTTCCTCCATTCCCACTCCCTCCCTGTGTCCTCCACCTGGTAGTCCCTTTCTTCCCTTTCATTAGTTTTCATGTCACAGGTACATGTATTCCATGACTGTCTTCTAACCCCCCTTAATATTTTTCCTTGATAGTTTCATGAATACCCCCCCCACACACAATTAAAATCTAGAAATGCATATGACAGACAACATTCAGTGTATCTCTTCTGAACTTGGCTTATTTCACTTAACATAATGCTCTCTGGGTCATCAATATTCCTGGAAATGTCATTTTCTTCTTCTTTTGTGTGTGTGTGGGGGGGTGGTTTCAAGACAGGGTTTCTCTGTAGCTTTGGAGCCTGTCCTGGAACTAGCTCTTGTTGACCAGGCTGGCCTCGAACTCACAGAGATCCGCCTGCCTCTGCCTCCCAAGTGCTGGAATTAAAGGCGTGCACCACCACAGCCCGGCTGTCATTTTATTCATATAGCTGAATAAGATTCTGTTGTCTCTAGGTACTATATCTTCTTTATCCATTCATTTGTCAATGAACATCTAGGTAGTTCCATTATCTATTGTGAGAAGTACAATAAAGAGGAATGTGCAAGATATCTATATGATAGGGCTTAGAGTCCTTTGAGTATATACTGGAATGGAAAAGTTTCTTTCTTTTTTTTTTCTTTTTCTTTTTTTTGGTTTTTTGAGACAGGGTTTTGTTGTAGTTTTAGAGTCTGTCCTGGAACTAGCTCTTGTAAACCAGGCTGGCCTCAAACTCATAGAGATCCGCCTGCCTCTGCCTCCTCCCGAGTGCTCCAATTAAAGGCGTGTGCCACCACTGCCTGGCTTGGAATGGAAAAGTTTTATATGAAAACCTTCATACTGATTTCCATAGTGACTACATTAAGTTTTGTTCTTACTGTTGTTTTGAGTGTGACTGCTGTTTTTAGTGTGACTGCATTAGTTTGTTTTCCCACCAACATTCATTTCTTTTCATCATTTGTGGTTTGTTTTCTTGCTTTTATCTTAGTTGATATTCTCAGTTGCACTGGCTTCTTTATAGAAACACTGTTAGGCTTTATATTTGTAATTATTGTTTACTTTCATTGAAATGTAAGACTTTTGCATTGCTTACTTACTGAGTTACTAGAATAGTGTCCGGTATGTAATATGCATTCAGTGAGTGAGTGTTCTTTAAAAGAAGGTCATAGAGCAGTAGCCAAACACAAAGTTCTAGAAAATGTCATATGGATGATGGGCTGGAGAGATGGTTCAGATGTTTAGAGTGCTTATTGTTCTTCTAGAGGACATGGGTTCAGTTCCCAGCATCCACATGGTGAGCACACTTGTCATAGCTCCAGCCCCAGTTCCTTTTACTGGTCTCTGGACACTGCATGCAGCAAGACACCTAGACACATAAAACACAAATAAATGTTGAAAAATTGTCTGTAGGTGAATGTAAAAGTTGAGTTTGCATATGTTGGTGTTTGAAGCTGCAGAAAGTAATTGTGTGTAGTGGTGCATGTGTATATAGTCTCAGCACTTAAGAGGTTGGGGGCAGGACGATGTTGAGTTTGAGGCCAGTCTGAGCTATGTAGTGAAGTCTAGGCTCACCAGGACTGCATAATGAAATTGTTTTTCAAAAAGAAACACAAATTTCAAGTGTCATGTTCAGAGAGTAGGATTGCCATCAGTATTTTTTTGGAAAGCAGTTACTGATCTTAAATTAGGAAGGAATATGTCAGAAAGCATAGAACTTTTCTAGATTCTCACTTGTGGAGATGACTGTTGAATGCATTGTGTCTAGTAGAACAACTGTTCTTTTAAACTCTTTGTGTACCATTTTTGTATATTGTACCTCATTTAGTGTTAAAAAAAAGTTCCCTGTCAGGTACCCGTATGTCTACGTATCTTGTGGCCCTAGATTGTGACAAATAGAGACCTGTTGAATGAAGACATGCCGTTGAGGAAAGGCATAGCGTTCTCTGAATGGCATGTGAAGACATTAAGTTAGTTCCACATCTCTCATAAGTCACTGATTACAAAGCTCATTTTTGTTTTTCTCTGTTAGGATATAGGTACTGCCATTGTTTCAGACACTACGGATGATTTGTGGTTTTTAAATGAGTCAGTGTCAGAGCAATTAGGTGTTGGAATAAAAGTTGAAGCTGCTAATTCTGAGCAGACAAGTGAAATTGGGAAAGCACGTGACAAAAAGGTATGTTTGAACATTTTCACTCTGATTGTAACTGTATTGATAGAATTATCTGTTTAGCTGTTGAGTATTTCTCTGTGTCCCGTTTTAGGATTTAGATTAATTTAGACAAGGCTGCCTTAGGAATGAGCCCAGATTCATGGAGAAACTTGCATGCTGCTCCTTCCCTCTTACGGTCTGTTGTAGAGTATTTCTTCTAGAAACTTTTGCTTATAAGGCAAAGCTCTAAATGGCCTTAGTGGTTTCTGTTATAGGAGAAAAATCCTTATGTTTTAAGTACCTTGATAGCTTTGTAACCACTTTATAACTAAATTGGAAAAAGCTAATTTTAAAACCTATTTAAAGTTAGTATGATTTTCTCCTATATTGAGAAGGAAGTTGGGCAGCTGGAGAGATGGCTCAGAGGTTAAGAGCACTGACTGTTCTTCTAGAGGTCCTGAGTTCAATTCCCAGCAACCACATGGTGGTTCACAACCACCTATAATGAGATCTGGTGCCCTCTTCTGGCCTGCAGGCACACATGGATACAGAACACTGCATACATAGTAAACAAATCTTAAAAAAGAAGAAGGGAGTTGGGGGTGGGGTTCAAGAGATGGCTCAGTCTTCAGAGCTCTTCCTGCTGCTCTTAGAGGCTTGAGTTCACTTTCTAGCACCCATGTCTGGTGGCTCCAGTTTAGCTCCAGGGAATCTAATGTTCCCTTCTGGCCTTCTTGGGCACTCAGTTCACATGCACACACATAATTAAAAATAAAGTCATAAAATAAAATGAGTTAGAGCTTGGTGTGGTGGTGTATGCCTTTAATCCCAGCACTGGGAGGCAGAGGCAGGTGGATCTCTGTGAGTTTGAGACAACCTGGTCAATAGAGCAAGTTCCAGGACAGCCAGGGCTACACAGAGAAACCCTGTCTTGAAAAAACTTAAAAAACAAAACAAAATAACAAAAAACATAAAAACTCAAGGATCTCTCAGTATTGTTGTATGAGCACACAGTTACAGCAGCTCAGAAGAATGGGCAGCAGAGCTAGCGCTTAGCACATAGAAACATCTCAGTAATACCCACTGATTATATCTGTGAAAATATACAAGATCCATTATTTTGTACACTTACTGAAAGAAAAAAGATCTTTAAAAAAAAGATGGAAAAAAATTGAACAAATCTAGCGATAGATAAAGGCAACAATGAAAACAAATTCTGGGTTAAATTGGGCTATTTTCATATAATTTTTCATAGGAATTTGGGGTTTTTTTTTACTATAAATATGTGTTAGATTCTCTAAACCAACTACATTGGAAGGAATGTTGGTGACTGAAATAAAGATGACAGTTTGGAAATTTTTATATAAAAGAACAGGTCTTAAAAGAGTTTGCCATGTAGACCTGGCTATTCCAGAACTCTCAGAGATCCACCTACTTCTGCCTCCCCAGTGCTGTAATTAAAGGCATGTCTCACCACCGCCCAGCCAGTAATTGCTGCTTTTATATTCCTGGCATTTGTTTTCTTTGAAGTTGTGAATTTGGATACCTCTTTCTGAATATGAAAGATACTTGGTAACCCTGTGGGTGCTTTTCCACCATTAGTGTTACTAAATCGTCAGCCTTATGTCTGCAGGATCAAGGTTTTGGTACATTTATGTTAATATGTTTTTAAGTGGTAATGTTGGGACAGAGTGAGTTTTACCTTGAAGCTGTTCATTACTTTTGCTTTAGTAGTCTCTCATAAAAAAGGCTAGCATTTCTAATGAGGTCTGTTTACCTTCACAGGTGATTGATGTGGGAAAAGATGATGATCTTGAGGACCCTAAGTCCTTGAGTGATGATACTGATGTGGAACTTACCTCCGAGGTAAAAGCTGTTTTGCTGTGGCCAATTTTTAGCTGAATCCTAGTTCCCATGCATTACAACATTGCAGACTGTCGTCTCCTACTTGCTAAGATTGTTGAGTTCTTTACATTTCATTTTTGTTTTGTTTTGTTTTTGTATTTTGAGACAGGGATTCTCTGTAGCAGCCTGTCTTGGAACTAGTTCTTACAGACCAGGCTGGCCTCAAACTCACAGAGATCTGCCTGCCTCTGCCTCCAGAGTGCTGGGATTAAAGGCATGCGCCACCACCTGGCTACATTTCATCTTAAGTTTTTAATTGGAATTTGGAAACATAAAATATTATTTTGTTGTTGTTCTTCAAGACAGGGTTTCTCTGTGTGACAGCCCTGGCTGTTCTGGAACTTGCTTTGTAGATCAGGCTGGCCTTGAACTCACAGAGATCAGTTTTCCTCTTCCTCCCCAGTGCTGGAATTAAAGTTTGTGCCACCGCTGCCTGGTTATAATAAACAAATAATTTGATCCAATATTTTCCCTGCCTTGGGAAAGATGACCAAAGTACCTCTGTTCCCGCTATCAGAACTATAGACAACCTGATGGTGGCGGCACACACCTCAGTTCCAGCACTCAGCGAGCTTCAGGATGGCCGGGGCTACACAGAGAAACCCTGTCTTGAAAAACAACAAACAAAATGAAAAAACCAGGACAGGGCATAGTGAGATGGTTCAGTAGGTAAATCACTTGCTATGAAAGCATTAGGACCTTCTATTGAATCCCCAGAAGCCATGAAAGGCAGGGTTAGTAGTGCATTTGTCTGTAATCCAACTGTTTCTGTGGCAACGAGGAAGAGAGGCAGGAGAATTCCTGGAAGCTTATAGGCCAGCTAGCCTGGCACATGCGGTAGCAAATGATAGGAACATTGTCTCAGACAAGGTGGATGGTGAAGAACAATACCCGAAGTTACTCTCTGACCTCCACAAACATGCTGTGGCACATTTTTGGCTGTAGTCCCAAACCCACACTAACCCCCCCCCATTCTCCATTACTTTCCCTCATTTGAACACCTTTCTCATCTTAAGGATAGATCTATAAGTTACATAAAATTCTTTGAATTACAAAAACAACTTTACCAGCATCTGTTAAGGTCAGCCTGGTCTACAGAGTGAGTTCCAGGACAGCTAGGACTACACAGAGAAACCCTGTCTCAAAAACAAACAAAAAGATGCAAATTTCCAAATAGTTAATATGAATGGGGATTGCTAAAGAAGAGTCAATATTAAGCTTTTAGGTAATGTTTGTTGCCAAGTGACAAGTTAAATCAACCTAAATGTATACTTCGAGTTTCTTTTCTCTTTCTTTCTTTCTTTCTTTCTTTCTTTCTTTCTTTCTTTCTTTCTTTCTTTCTTTCTTTCTTTCTTTCATCAAGTTTTCCCCTGTAGCTTACTCACTGTGGAAACAGATGCTAGGAGTTAAATAAAAAGGGTATTTCACTGCTTTGGGATAGAACTTTAGATTCTGGTGTTAACTGCCACCCTCTATCCCTGCTGCTGTTGACTGTTATGGTAATTCTTTGCAAATCATCTCGTTGCAAAGATAAATGATAAAGTGGAACATAATTGGTCTAGTAAGTGTTCTTGACCATAATACAAATAGCTGAGATAAATGTTCTCATCCTAATCAGACGTCTGTGACACTTGGGCACAGAAAAGCTGTTTAAGCAAATAGATGATATTTCGTCAAATCAAAGATGCCATTGGATGTAATAAGTCCTGCTATTTTATGTACTATAAAAAAGCAATAGCAATCAAACTGTAGCATGCTATCAATTATGAATTCCAAATTATTATGATGGTCTTTTGAGTATTTATATAGCATTTCAGACAAGACTGAAGGGTCCTAAACTGGTGAGTGTAGTAGCTTAATCATTAGTCTATGCCTCTTGCCTTTCATTTTAGGCAATTGAGTTATGACCTCTACATTTTCAGTGCTTGACGTTTGTCCTGTGTATCAGTTACTTTTCTGTTGCTCTTATAAAACAACATGACCAGGACAACTTATAAAGAAAGCATTTCTCTGAGTTCGAGACCAGCCTGGTCTACAAGAGCTAGTTCCAGGACAGCCTCCAAAGCCACAGAGAAACCCTGTCTCGAAAAATCAAAAAAAAAAAAAAAAAAGAAAGCATTTAATTACTCTTAAAGTTCTAGAGGGTTAGAGCCTATGATAGCAGAATGAAGGGAAGGTGGTACAGTTGATTGCTCACATCATAAACTAACTGCAGGCAGGAAATAGAGAGCTCACTGGGAAGGCATGGAGGCTTTTAAAACCTCAGGCTGGCTCCCAGTTGCACCTCCCAATAAGGCCATGTCTTAGTCAGTGTTCTCTTGCTGTGAGGAGACACCATGACCATGGCAACTGATAAAAGAAAGCATTTAACTGGGGCTTGCTTGCAGTTTAGTCCATTCTCACCACAGCAGGGACCATGTGCTGGAGAAGTAACTGAGAGTTACATCTGTATATGTGTAGGCAGCAGGGGGAGAGAAAGCCATTGGGCATGACTTGGGCTTTTGGAACCTCAAAGCCCACCTCCAGTGACACACTTCTTCTAACAAGACCACACCTCCTAATTGTTTCAAATAGTGCCCTCCCTGGTGACCAAGCATTCAAATCTTTGAGCCTATGAGGGTCATTCGTTTTTGTTTTTTGTTTTGTTTTTTTTTTTTTTCTTTGGTTTTTCCAGACAGGGTCTCTCTGTAGCTCTACCTGTCCTGGAACTCACTCTGTAAACCAGGCTGACCTTGAACTCTCAGAGATTCGCCTGCCTCTGCCTTGATAAGTTTCATTTTTTTAGCCACTGACAAGACAAGGAATAAGTTGTGTTTGGAAAAGTGACCTGAAAGAAGGCAAGTAAAAGAAATATAAATGTCGTCCCAATTGGATAGAGGGCAAAAATAATCAACTTCCTTAAAAGACAATTATCCCAAATTTTGATTTGAAATGAACAGTTGGGGCACTATCAGTGTAAAACTTTTGAAGATTTTCTTCCATGTGAGTATAGAATTTGTTCAGGTTTCAGGTTGAACCACTGATATGGGTGAAATGAGAATTTGGCCTATCTTCTATTTTTGCTTTGTTGTTATTGTGTGTGTGTGAACATATTTTTCTTAGCATCTTTTTTACCACATTTTTAATTGGCTTCACTTCACTTCTTGTAGGATGAGTGGCAGTGTACAGAGTGCAAGAAATTTAATTCTCCAAGCAAGAGGTATTGTTTTCGTTGCTGGGCCTTAAGAAAGGATTGGTATTCGGATTGTTCTAAGTTAACTCATTCTCTCTCCACATCTAATATCACTGCCATACATGAAAAGAAAGAGAATGAAGGAATCGATGTCCCCGATTGCCGGAGAACCGTTTCAGCTCCTGTTGTCAGGCCTAAAGATGTGTATTTAAAGGAAGAGAATACCAAGTTTAACCCTTGTAACTCAGTGGAGTTTTTGGATTTGGCTCATAGTTCTGAAAGCCAAGAGACCATCTCAAGCGTGAGAGAACAAGCAGATATCCTTTCTGAACAGAAAACAGATACAGAAAGTATGGAAGATTTTAAAAATATCTTGAAGCCATGTAGTTTATGTGAAAAAAGGCCTCGGGATGGGAACATTATTCATGGGAGAACGAGCCATTTGACGACGTGTTTCCAATGTGCCAGAAGACTAAAGAAGGCCGGGGCTTCATGTCCTTCTTGTAAGAAAGAGATTCAGTTGGTTATTAAAGTTTTTATAGCATAGCTGAGTCAGTTGCAGAGAAATATTAGGATCAGGTCATTTCTCAAAAAACCAGTATTCTTGGAGGCAGGAGCAGAAGATCACCTATGTTGATGCCAGTCTGGGCCATATAGTGAGACCTTGTTTTTAAAAGAATCAGTATTGAGCATCTTTAATGAGTGTGACCCATTGTATGTGTCTATTTATGGAATTTTAGAAGATCAGTTTGAGGGTTTCATTAACGTTAGATACTTAAATCACTTTGTTCTTCCAAATCTTAAATCTGAGTGGGATAATACCAATACAAACATAACAGTGCATTCTTTTATTCACTGCCGAGGGTAATGTATTAGTTGGTTTATACTCTACCCTACTGTTATGTAATGTTCTTGGGGCATCAAAATCTAAGGTAGTTATTTGAAAAATACTAGGACCAACACTGAAAAAAGAAATCTGATTATCACTGTGTAGCCAGGGATGACCTTCAACTCCTGATCATCTATGTCTCTCCCACCTGTGTGCTGTATTTACAGGCTGTTCCATCATGCCTAGCTGAATTTCTCAGCTTTACATAAAATAACAGGAGTGTACATCTCTGCACAACCTTGTCAAAGAGAAGGTATAGGCTTTGTAGCCAACACTTGGCAATTGTCTCCTGGGAGCTGGTTAGGTGTTTTTGTACTTTGCCTCTAGAATCGTTCACACTCTGAGGCAATGGCCAGTGATAGGGTTGAACAAGTGGAGAGAAGAGGGAGTGTTGCATTTGTGAAAAGGGAAGGAAACAAACTGATCTTACAATTCTGCTTAGTCATTTTAGACCACATCAATTTAGTATACCAATATACAAACCGAAGATCTTCACATTGAAGCCCTTATCTGTGTCTGCCGAACCCATGGGACAAAATCTTGGTGTTTCCCCAGGGATATGAATACCTCATTCTAAAGACCAAGTCTGTAGAACTATTGAACTTGGGGGACATCTAACTGTCCCAGCCTTTCCAATGGCTCCTGCTCTTAGTGATGTGCCTATTGGGCCAAGACCATTGGGGCTTCTATAATTACTACTAAGGGGAGGTATGTTAGCATGTGTTTTTGCGTTGACTCTGTGTTCCCTGTCTGCCCCACTGCCCTCCCACTAGACCTGACTCCACCAAATGCCTATTGGGTTAATTGTCATAGTTATTCCTTTTTTCTTTTTTCTTTTTTTCCCCCCTTTTTTCCGTAGTTACTCTTCAATTGTGACAAAATACCAAGGCATAAAAGCATTTAATTGGGCTTGCCTTTCGAAAAGGTTAGGATCCATGATGGCAGAAAACTGATAGCTCACATCTTGATCTGCGAGTAGGAGGCAGAGAAAGAACCTTGTGAAATTCTAAAACTTGACCCCCACTGCCTCCAAGGTAGCACTTTGTAATCCTTTCCAAACAGTTCAACAACTGGGGGCCAAGTATTCAAACATGAACCTGTGGTGGCCGTTCTCATGTAAACCTCCACATTCCACTCCCTAGCCCCTATAGGCTTTTGACCAAATGGTAGTGCAAAATGCATTTGCCTAAACTCAGAAGTTCTCAGTCTTTTAATTTTGACATAATTTAAAAGTCAAGTCAGTCTTCTGAAACCAGGATCAAAAGAGCAAATTCTATTCTAATACACAATGGCACAGAATATGCATCATCATTCTAAGAAGTATATTCAAGGAATAGTGAGGAAATGTGGACCACAGCAAGACTGAAAACCAGCAGAGCAAATTCCAAATCATGTCGAGTGCCAGAGAGCTCAGACACAGCCGCCCTTCTTGCTTTGCTGACCGCAGCGTGCTTTCTCTGCTTCCATTCTTGCTCCTTGGCAGGGAACACATGACTCTGACCCCTGCATTTTCAATCTCATTGTGTGGCCTCAGTGGCTCTCTTTAACCGTGGAGGAAGATTCCACAACCCCTTTGCTCATGTATTCTCCATGACTTTTAGCCAGATGACACTGCCAAGTTCTGCCTGCTTAGGAGAGCGCCCCCC
>PVIU01001015.1:0-83016 GCA_004026605.1 Ondatra zibethicus | reverse complement strand
GCAAGCCTTGGCTCCCAGCATTAACCTCCCTGGTGCTCTTTCCTTCATACTCTGTATATGATAGTCTTTCTGCCTCACATGCTCTTTTCTGTTGTAGTCCTGCGCAAGAATAGTTACTAATAACTATGCTGTAGAGTCAGCATTCTGCTCTTTGGAAGACTCCTCTGTCAAAGAAATTGGTTTGTTACTTTTCACTTAGGCTTAGGCAGGTTCTTAGGACAAGGGCAGAAGAAGGCAGCCACATACTTTGCCAAAACATCCCAAGAATAGTCTTTTCTCAGTTGCTAATTAAGTGTTATCCGCTGAAGCTTCTTGATCTAGACTTCCACAGACCACATGGCTCTTGGCCCCACTGTCTTCCAAGCTTCAACCACTTTCTTAGTCCAAAGTCCCAGTCTTCCACATTCCTCCAACAAACCATGTGGCCAGGTCTTTCATAGCAGTGGCCCACTTCTGGTACCGACTGGTGTCTGGCTCCTCTTCAGTGCTGTGACAAAACACTCCAGCCAAGGCAGCATAGAGAAGAAAGCCTTTATTGGGGCTATGGCTTCAGAGGATTAGTTCATGACAACAGCAACATCGAAGAGCAGGAGGTAGAGAACCCTGGGAGTGGCATGGGCTTTTGAAACCTCAAAGCCTTTACCTGTGACACCCCCTTACCAACAAGGCCACATCTCCTAATCCTCCCAAATAGTTTTTCCAACTGTGGACCAAATATTCAAACATGAACCTATGGGGGCCGTTCTCATTCAAACCACCAGTTTGCAAAGGAGTTCTTTCTTAGCCATACCTTGTCATTGCTTCCAGTTGATAATTTCACTAGTTGCAGCAAACAAAGTAGAATTTGCCTTTCCTCAGTGGCCAAGCCTTTGCTATTACCTTCTGCGAGTATTAAAAGCCCTGTAGCTCCTGTTTGGCTTGATGTGCAGTCTCTTTGATAGACTGATTACAGACAACTTTATTCACATCTCCATGGTAGTGAGAATAACAAAGTAGTGTAGAGATGATCACAGATGTCATCAATCATAATTCCTGCTTCAGAACAGGCTGTGATGTATCCAATCCTCCTGAGCGGAACTGAGTCTTTTTAAGATTTTCAGTTCCAAGAACTATATTCAAAATAGAATGTATTTTAAGTCATCCTAATGCTCTTCATCTTTTGGGGCAGGATCTTGCTGTTTAGCTATGATTGGCCTAGGCCTCAACCTTGCAGTGATCTTCCTGCTTTTGCCTCTCGAGTGCTGAGTTTATAGGCATGTCCTGGTTAAATTTCTTACTTTGGTTGTCATTTAAGTTAGTATTGTGATCATACTATCTTTGACAGAAAGTGCAGAGCAGAGCTGACAGGTGATTGGAAAAGGCTCCTCACTGTTACCTTACATATGGTGTTAGTATGCTTATGTATTTACCACTGTGTCAGACTAGACGTTCAGGCCAAGCCTTTACACAGGTGTCACTGCCTCCCTGGCCCATCTGTGTCAGGTTTCCCAGTGAGGGCTGGAACTGGTGGATCAGAGCAGCCAGGCCATCCTCTGACTGCCACAGAATTGTGTAATAGCACGTTGTACTGCCAAGCATTTGTGATTGTGTGATAATATGTTCATTATTTGTGTATATTAAGATGTATGTGATACTTTGCATGGTTTGAAAGAATTCTGAAAGCCAGGATCATTTGTAATGTGTGTCAGTTCAATATAATGGTTCCCTTGAAACGTCTTGATTGAGAAATTGGTGAATGTTTCCAGTTCCTTAATGTTACCTTGTTGGTTCTCTTTAGAAAGGAAGAACCTTCCAGACTAGCTATTTGTCAGTGTTTTTGTTTTGTTGTGTTCCCATGATGTTCTGTGAACTCCGAAAGTACGTGGCTTTAGATACTGTGACTGTTATTTTTCCTTTTAGCCTAAATTGTTGCTTCAGCCTAAAGAAGACTATTTCCTGATCCCTCCAACCAACCTTTCATGTCTGTGCACACTATCTAGATTGATGCTACCTTTGCTCAAAAATTTTAGATAAAGAATTAGCTGTTTAGACTCTTAACTTCAAAGATAAACCCGGAAGCTGTCCTCTGTGCCAAAAGTAAAGTGTGCAATGTTTACAGATGGGTGGAATTTTGCACTGCCATAGGGAATGGTGAGGTTATATCACCAGATCCCTTAGACTTATGAGTA
The DNA here is from genome assembly GCA_004026605.1 of Ondatra zibethicus. NCBI lineage: Eukaryota > Metazoa > Chordata > Mammalia > Rodentia > Cricetidae > Ondatra > Ondatra zibethicus. The sequence goes on along the minus strand of PVIU01001015.1, from coordinate 80,848 downwards.
GATAGTTGCCGTTTATATGAGAGGAGCTGTTGAGCCTTCTGAGTCTAACCTGGAAATGAGTATCTGAAACCGGTGGTTGAAGTGACTCACTCCCTAGACCTAGCTTGGGAGCAGTTCCCAGTTTGTTTGGAGATGTTCTTTCTATTGACAGCTCCTTGTTGTCTGCAGTTACTGTGTGCTTCCTTTAGAGGAGCTGCCAGCCCTTCCCTCCTCGGGGAGAATGTAGTGTAGGCGTTTTGAGATCTTTTGATGTAATAAATGTGCAATCCCAAGTAATGCCATTATTGGTGAATGTGGCATTAGTAAAGAAACTCTTATTATAAATTATTTCTGATCTTCCCTCAATAGCCCCCCTCCTATTTTTATTTTATTTTATTTTATTTGAAGAGACAGGGTCTCCATGTATAGCCCTTGGTTGACCTAGTACTTACTTTGTAGACCAGGGTGTCCTCAAACTCAGAGACCTGCCTGTTTCTGCCTTCTGAATGCTAGGCCTAAGGGCATCTGCCACCACACCCATCCTTAGTAGCCTTTTGAATGGCTAATGTTACAGAAACTGGTCTCATATCCAGGGTGCTGCTTTCCCTGCTTATTTGCGTTTGCATAGGCGCCTCTAGTCCCTTCTAGCAGTACAGCACAGCCAGTAGTAATCCCCATTTCTTAGAGTAAAGGACTCAGAGATAAGCTAAAAGGGCAAGTAGTGCTACCAGGACAGTTCCTTAAGTGGTTTTAGAGTTTGGCAAATGCTTTACTGAAGATCAGCATTGTGTTGAGACACCTGAGGGCCAATCGGAGCATTTTATTTGTTACCCAAAGTTGTTTTGTATTTTAAACAGCAAGTACTTGGATGTTTGTAGGCATTTCCCCTTCCTCTCTCCCTCTCCCCTTTATTGTTGCTCTTATGCTGTCCTGGTTCGAGGTTAACTGGGTTTGGACTTTGCTTCTATGCCAGAGGCCATCTTTCTCTCTGAGTGGTTAGAGCTGCTTTGTACTTACATATGGTTCTTCTTCGCTCAGTCCTGAGCGATGTTGTGTTTGTGTTTGCAGAGGACCATGAGCTCAGTCAGGGAAACTGAGGTCAGCTGGGTGGCTTCTTTTGTGCGTGTGATGGGTTGGTGATTAGTTCACAGCTGATTTGTCTGAGCACTGAGGAATTTGAGGTCAGTCTTCCCACCCTCTGCATGCCCATTTGTTTTCTCCATCGTTCACTCCCTTTCAGTAAGGACGCCATGCCACCCCTCCAACACAGTGACAGGAAATGCAGTGTACTTGGCATAGTAGAAGTTTCAGTCAGTGTCCGAACAAGACTGTCTGTAGCTTGCTATGAATTGTTTCCTCTTGGATAAAGAAAGATTACCCCAGCAGCTTGTAGCCTAGTCTGGAAGTTGTAAGCTGCAGTTTTTTCTCACCTGTAACACCAACACACACACCCCTTTCTACCTCAGGTTTTGTGGAGACTATTGGGGAGCAACTCTTAAAAACTTACTGCCTTGAAGAAGGTGTAAGAAGCTAATAGTCTTAGTTGACTGTACTCTGAGGCTTGTATTAAAGAAGCCCTTGAGTTCTGGAAGCAGGTCTCCTTGCTGCCTGTTTACCAGAGCCTGTGTTGCTTACTGTAAGTCCTCTGCCTACATGCTATTTTTTATCCTCCAGACGCTTTGAGGAGTGTATGTAAATACGGATAGCACATCCTTTTCTCATGGAACGTCCTTGCTGAAGCCTTGCTGTGTAGGAATTCTTTCTATGTGCACTTGAGTAGGTGGCATAAGATGCTCTGCTGGTGTGCAGAAGCAGGCAATCTGGCATCCCAGTCCGGGAGTCGCCAGTGCAGTAGTAGCAAATGGGGTAATAGACTGAGAAGAATGGCAGCTCTCTGACGAGGCCAGAGGGACGTGTTTCCGTGTGTCCTTGTAATTTCCTGCAATGCCACTGAGTTAATAGCCCTCTACCTGGGTGTTTGCACTATGTAATGCTTCCATGGCCTTTTAATTGTGTTTTTGTGTGATTAAACAGTTTTCATTTCACTGTGTGTTGTCATTACTGGAAATAAGTAATTTTGTTTATGTACAGCTAGCCCACTTTCTGCTCTCTTTGGCATGATTTGGAGAAGTGATTAGACTTAAAGTCAGTAGCAACTTCCCCCCAAGTTGCCTATTAGAGTAATTCTATTCATTTCTGCTTCCCACTTATGAAACTCAAAGTTTGCAGATATAATATTAAAAATGGAGCTTAATGTGTCTAATCATTATGTCCCTAGCATCTGCTAAAGTGTCCAGCAGCAGTTCTTGAACTTTTGGAGATTAGAGTCCTTGGAAAACTAATGAAATTTATGGAAGCTCTTTATAAATAGTGTTTTTGTTTTGTATTTTGAGACAGTGTTTCATTATGTAGCCCTGGCTCGTCTGGAACTTGCTATGTATCTGGCCTCGAGCTCACAGAGCTCTGCCTGCCTCTGCCTCTCAAGTGCTTGGATGAAAGGTATGTGCCACCCTGTCTGGTGTAAATATTTTATATTGAATCGTAGGACTGCCTTAAAGCCATTGGTCCTCAGCTTCTGTTCTTTGGTGGGATAGCTTGCTATTGCATATGCTGTTTATCTCTAAAATGGATTCTCAGCCTTTGGGGAGGTTGGACTGCCTTGTAATTGGTACAGATTGTGTATGGCACAACTTTGGGCACTGTTCACAGAGCCAGATAAATAACTGTATCATTGTGTGCAGCCTCCACTTGTGTGAGACCCTGGGTATGGGGCAGTTTGCAACTAGAAAGAGCAGGGATGGCAGCAAAGCCAGAGGAGCAACAGAGACAGTTAGTTCTATCTTACAACCTTTTCACGTGTTGTGAGCTCTTTAAGGTCTGGTGTTTTGTTAGTGTTTTGGGGTGGAAGATCTGCTTATATAACCCAGGCTAGTCTTGAACTTGTGATCCTGCTACCTGGACTTCAAGTCCTGGGATTGTAGGTAGGCACTGCCATTTCTGTTACTTTGTAATATAATCCCAGTTGCTATATCTAACATTTTGTTTACTGAACTTTTAAGCCCTGCTCTATTTGAGCTGATGGTGCTGAAGATTCATGTTCTTGATGCTGGGGAAGGTAAGCTAAGCCTAGTGCCAGGCTTACAAAACTTGGTAGGTTCTAAGTTAGTGTTTTCTCCCCATCCGTTCTCTTAGATTTGCAAAACACAACCTTTAAACATAAAAAGAGGGAAATTTAATGGTACTATATACAGTTTGAGAATATGGGAATAATTGAGAATATGAGAACTACATGTTCTTCACCCTGAATTCATGGTTGATTATTCCTCTTCAAAGTAAATTTATCGGGGGCTGGAGAGATGGCTCAAAGGTAAAGAGCACTGACTGCTCTTCCAGAGGTCCTGAGTTCAATTCCCAGCAACCACATGGTGGCTCACAGCCATCTATAATGAGATCTGGTGCCCTCTTCTGGCATGCAAGCATACATGGAAGGAATGTTGTATACATAATAAATAAATAAATCTTTAAAAAAAACATTAAAAAAAAGTAAATTTATCCAGTAAATACTAAATGTACTGTGAACACAATAATGACTAAGGAAACTGCCTTCAAGTTAGTTTAAGGGCGAATGAGTCTATAAGGTAAATTCCACATGGACCAAGGAGGGAGCATTGAAAGAATTGAAGGTGAGAAAACTTGTTGGGGAACCTGCATGAGGTGGAGCAAAGGCTCTGGATTGCTGAGGGGGCAGAAGATGTTATGCTGCGCTAGAAAGTGTGAATCTTCTATATCCTAAAGACACTGGTGTCTGCGAAAGGGTCTTAGACAGTTTGCACTTAAAAGTACATTTCATTGCTCAGTAGGCAAGTGATGTAGAGCAGAAGCAGGGACCATAGGCTGTATAAATCTGGAGCAGGAAGTGGTGTCATTCCCAAGACATGGCAGTGGGCCTGGAATGAAGAGCATGGAACATCGACTTGTCTGTTACCCATGGCGTGTTAAAGGTGTAAAGACATTAGATATGTGGGGCTGGAGAGATGGCTCAGTAGTTAAGAGCAGTGCCTGCTCTTCCAAAGGTCCTGAGTTCAATTCCCGGCAACCACATGGTGGCTCTCTTCTGGCCTGGAGACATACACACAGACAAATATTGTATACATAATAAATAAATAAATATTTTAAAAAAGACATTAGATATGTGTTCAAGGCACCAAGAATTGCTGTCAGTGACTTAAAAAGTGGTTGGGTTTGGGAAAAGATGTAGAAAACACAGCCAACTTAGGAATGGGTGTAGAGTGAGCAAGAGGAGAGTCAGCTGCTGGGATGATTGGTGCCACTCATGAGAACTAACAGTAAAGCAGGTGTTATGGCACATGCCTTTAAGCTTAGCTCATGGGAAGCAGACGCAGGCAGATTTCTGAGTTTGAGGTTAGATTGGAACATAGTTGCAGGCCCATTGAGGGTTATATAGTGAAACTCTGTCCCCAGAATAAGTAAACAAAAATAAATACATGAGGATGAGTAAAGACCTAGGTTCACCCGTGGTATACATCTTTAATACCAGCACTTGGGAAACAGCCTGGAGGATTGCAAGTTGAAGGCCATTGTGGGCTACATGGGAGACCAATAGGAACCGTGGATAAAAGGAGGTTTTTGTGGTATCAAAAGGAAAAAATGTCCCAGCACTTGGGAGGCAGAGGCAGGCGGAGAGGCAGAACTCCCTGTGAGTTCGAGGCCAGCCTGGACTACAAGAGCTAGTTCCAAAGCTACAGAGAAGCCCTGTCTCAAAAAACAAAAACAAAACAAACAAACAAAAAAAAAAAAACGGGGGCTAACAGTACATACTTTCCTTCCAGAGGCCCTGTGTTTGAGTCTTAGCACCCAAGGTGACTCACAACTCCCTGCAGCTCCAGCTCAGGGATCCGATGCTCTGGCCTCCATGAGCACTCGCACGCAGTTAAAGATAGTCTTAAACAATGAAAAGGAGAAGATGAGTGCCAAGTGTGTTGATTTTGCTCCTATGAAAACATCGGAATGGCGCTTAAGAGAGACCTGGAATATGAATGTTAGATGCCTGTGAGTGTCTTGTGTGTGCTGGTGTGCAGTGGGGGTGAGTATGCACTACCCCTGGTTAGGGAAGCTGGCAGAAATTGTGTGGTTACTACTTGGAAGGTCTTATTGAAGCTACTTTATTAGTTTGTTGGTTGTTAGGGTCAATAGACTCTTAAGTCCTCTCCAGAAAAAGATTATAAGCTTTTATTTCAAGAACTTTCCACAACCTATAATCCTGGGCAGGCGTCAGAATCACTCGGAGGGTCACGCCTACCGTTTGTTCTGCCCACCCAGAGGCTCCAGGTGCTGGGGAATCTTTAAACTCTGGCAAGTACCCTGCTCAAAACTGGATGAAACTGCCACTTAGTAGAAGATGTTGGAGAGATGTATGTTTTCACATAACTGTGCATGAACACACCTATGGTGTGTAATATACATTCCATTGGTAAATTGTCATATACTGGTTAAGCTTAGGTGGACTCTGGGAGTAAGGGGGCCCTTCCTTGACTCTCTAATAAAACTTCCTGTCCTGGCCGAGCTGGCTTCTAACTTGTAACAAGGAAGATGGAAAACAGCAAGCATTTAAGAGTATTATGTCAGGCTGGAGCGATGGCTCAGCTGTCAGCGCTTACTGCTCTTCCAGAGGATCCAAGTTCTATTCCCAGGAATCATGTCCAGTAGCTCACAACTGCCTGTAACTTTGGCTCTAGGGGATCCAACATCTATGGCTTCCTCAGGTACTGCAGTCACATGTACATATGTACCACCCTATACATACAGTTAACTCTTAAAACGAACAATACCGGGCTGGAGAGATGGCTCAGAGGTTAAGAGCACTGGCTGCTCTTCTAGAGGTCCTGAGTTCAATTCCCAGCAACCACATGGTGGCTCACAACCATCTATGAGATCTAGTGCCCTCTTCTGGTGGGCAGGCATACATGCAGACAGAACATTGTATACATAATAAATAATTTTAAAAAAATGTTGAAAATTAAAAAAAAAAACAAGCGAACAATACCTGTTGTTAAGGTGGAAGCTGACATGTTTGCTCTCACTTGGGTTCCTTCAGTAAGGATGGATGTTGCTAGTGCTGGTTTTGAACATGTTCTATCTTTGCTATTGGCTGATTTGTAATATGAATGTGTGTGTGTGTGTTTCTTTTGCCTCTGTGTGTGTCTGCACCATATGCGTGCATTGCTCATAGGTGCCAAAAGGAGCTCCTGTTACTGGATTTATGAGTAGCTTTGAACCGCACTGTCAATGCTGAAGATGAACCCAGTACACTTAACCTCTGAGATCTCTCTAGCCCCAGTCTTTTTTTTTTTTTTTTTTTTTTTGGGGGTGGCCTGTATGTATTTCTGTGTGAGGAACTGATCCTCTGGAACTGGAGCTACAGACAGTTGTAAGCTGCCATGCAGGTGCTGGGAACTGAATCTGGGTCCTTAGGAAAGAACAGCTGATGCTCTTAACCCCTGAGACTGGAATCAACTATGGAGACCATGCTGTCCTTAAACTCAGAGATCTGCTGCCTCTGCCTCCTGAGTGCCTGGATTAAGGTGTGCACCACCATGCCTGGCAGTATTTGCTGTGTATATACTTAATAAACTTACTCAGAATCCAAAACATGGGTATTGTTCATCATTCTCTGAATTGTACAAATAGTTTGAAATACTATCACTATTCCTAAAAGCTTTAACACAAATTCTGACTTGCCAGTTAGCTGATTACCGGGTGATCTGAGGCAAACCTTTCATGTCTCTAAGCCTCAGCTCCTGGCTTGATAAACAGGCATCTGGACAAACAGTTGGGGGGGGGGGGCTTGGCTCTGGTCTTCGCCCAGTGGGCCTAGCCTTTATCTTCCACTAGAGGGCGCTGGTAGCCTAAAACTTTGAGGAAGCTCCTTATTTCCTCAATACAATTGCAGATTACCCCTGAAGCCCAAGTCTTTAAAGACCCATAGTCGCAGTGTTTGAGGGATTGTTGGTAAGATTCTTAAAGGCCACCAGTAAAGCCTTGGCTGAAAGAACATATCTAAGTGCACATCAGCCACCAAAAGAAAGTTAATCCCCATTCCATTTAAACCAGTGTTTTCCCGTGAGTGTGATTGGCAGAGTGTATGTTTGAGAGAAAGACCCTATCTCTTACATATTGGAGCATCTTTGGGCCCTCATGACAGCAGCACATTTTTTTCTGAACATCTTAAAAGGTCGGCTAGTAGTGACCTTCCTCTGCTGAGGACCATTGATTTAGGTGTGGGCGTAAAGGAGAATGTAGAATCGCTTTTCTGGCTGGAGTGCTTTTATATTAATAAAGGCCACAAGATGGTTACAGGAGCAGGACAAGAGGAAGAAGATTCCTGGGGTGGAGTGTGGCTTCAAGAAGGGATTGAACTCTAGGACTATCTCGGCCATGGTCATTGGTAAAACCTGGAACATGGATAGGACTGGCCTCACAGATGCCTACTTGTGGAGTTCAGTGGAAACTCAGACAAGGAAATCAGGTGGACTGGGCACAGCAGGGACTAGAGTAAGCTAGAGAGCCATACCCATATTAAGAGTGCCCATTAACCGACTTAAGTCTGGTATTTTCAGGTAGTAATGGAGGCCCATTGTTACCTGTCTTATGATTCAAGAGAATCTGCAATGACAGATTTTCTAGAAAACTTCTATTTTATAAATAGTAATAACATAAGGTTTTAAAATAGTAGACAGACCAAGACAAAAGTGATTCTGTGAACCTGAATAGCTGTGACCTGTGGGTCAAGCCCATCTGAAATGCTGTACCACTGTTCTAGCAGTAGAAGGAAAGAAGTTTTTGGTGTCTTGCACACCCCACAATCCTGCAGGGCAGGTTACAATGCATACCAGAAGGAACTGGCCACAGTCTAAGCTGGTTGCTGGACAGAGGTGTGAAGAGCATATTCCTGGGACAGTGACTCCTGTCCTGTGTCCACCCCTTCCAGACCCGAGTCTCTGGATTTCTGGTGCAGTGATCTTTAAAGGCAGAATCAGGAACACAGAAGCTCTAGAGCAGTGATTCTCAACCTTCCTAATGCTGCGGCACAGATCCTTGTGTTGGTGACTCCCACCATGAAATTGTTATCGTTGCTACTTCATAACTGTAATTTTGCTACTGTTCTAAATCGTACTGTAATCATACTATAATCATACTGTAAATACCTGATATGCGCACAGGTTGAGAAACACTGCTCTAGAGTTTGTTTACGGTTGTAGTGCAAACAGCTCAAGCCCTTGCAACTGGTCCTTTGCCAAATTCTGTCATTCTACCTGGTGTGCAGGGACTGGAAAAAAGTCACCCAAGTCTGTGTTCCCCAGGGGCCTTTGCCTTTATTCATAACATTGGCAGCGTTTATTCTCTCTCAGCCAGTGAGTTCAGCACCAAATCACCAGAGCTAAATAACTGCTTTTCAGTCTACAGTTCCCTTCGCTGAAACCCTCTGGGAGCTGTCTGTCCTCCTGCTAACAGGGAAAAGGCCAGCTGCACCTACTGCACCTGGTGCCCAGGTACTCTGCACTGGGCTCAACCCACCTGAAATTCCAGTGTGTGTATTCTTCCAGGTCTTTCCTAAAGGGGCTACCAGGGGGCTGACTTTCTGGTCCAGCAACATTATGCCTTTATCCTATTGCTTCTGACTCTTTAGCAGTGGGATATCTAAAGTGGGAGAGGGAGCGGGGCGTTGTCAACCAAATTCCTGCCGATTTTTTTTTTTTTTTGAAACAGGGTTTCTCTGAGCTTTTGATCCCGTCCTGGAACTTTGTTCTGTAGACAGGCTGGCCTTGAACTTCTCCTGTCTCTGTCTCCTGAGTGCTGGGATTACAAGCACCTGCCACCATTGCCCAGCCTCCTGATGAATTGTAAGTGTGGGCTGCAAATCCTCATCTTTAGCACACTAAGAAACTGCTGCTCAGGTTTATCAGGTCCTAGCCAGTCTTTCCTGAGGGCTGTAACAAGTACTTTCCACCTACATCTATCTGCTCCCAGGAAGGGGCCAGGCAGGAGATGATCTTGATTGTCTTGTCTGCATGCTAGCAGGCTAGGTTTGGTGGTACTGCAGAAATTTCTGTTTCATGGAGCTAGAGAGATGGCTCGGTGGTTAAGAGCACTGGCTGTTCTTCCTGAAGGTTAGGGTTCAATTCCTAGCACCCACATGGTGGCTCACAGCTGTATGTATTAGATGTCTTCTTTTGGCCTTTGTGGGTACTACACACAGTGGGAACAGACAAAGGGAGCAAAACACCCATCTACATTAAAAAAAAAAATTCTGGGCAGTGGTGGCACACACCTTTGATCCCAGCACTCAGGAGGCAGAGGCAGGCGGATCTCTGTGAGTTCGAGACCAGCCTGGTCTATAAGAGCTAGTTCCAGGACAGGCTCCAAAGCCACAGAGAAACCCTGTCTTGAAAAACAAAAATAAACAAACAAACAAAATTCTGTAAAGGACTTTTTAGTAAGACATGGGTAGCTCATGTCTTTAATCTCAGCATTTGAGAGGCAGAGATCTCTGTAAGTTCAAGGCCAGCATGGTCTACATAGTGAGCCCTAGGACTGCCAGGGCTACATAGAGAGGCCCTGTCTCAAAACAAATCTAAACCCCCAAACAAACAGAAACCCAGAGAGGACCATATGGGTAAAGGCTGTTGACCATTGGGGCTAACCCAACAAGATTTCTTAAAATTTGTAAATATCAGGGATGTATTGATATTCTACAGAAGGAAGCTTGTGCTCAAGATGCTAATTGGTTCTGTGTCTGGTGATTCTGTTCATCAGGGTAGAGCCCCATGATTTGTCTCTTACGGGTCTCCAGACTATCATGTTGAGGATTATACTGAACATGGATCCGGGGGTGCGTGAGCACTGAGACCATGCACAAGCCATGGCGCACAGCACCAGGAGGGGTACACTGCTGAGATCCCTTCATCCCCACTCGGGCATCCCAGGAGTCAATCGGCAGGTCATCAATTTTTGCCTCCTCTCTCTCTCTCTCTCTCTCTCTCTCTCTCTCTCTCTCTCTCTCTTTCTCTCTCTCTTGGAACAGGGTCTCACTTTGCAGTCCTGGCCAGTGCAGAACTCACTATGCAGATGGGCTGACCTTAAGCTCACAGAGATCTGCCTGCCTGGGATCAAATGTCTGCACACTTTCCCCCAGTCTGGTCTGCCTTTCTTGACTGGGGCCATCACCATGTCACCCAGAGCAGCAGCAGCAGGAAATCTGTTCAGCTGTCCCTTGATCCCATTCACAGAGATGATATATGAAATTTGTCTCCTGTGTTGTCGGGAGCTTTTTGATGAGTTGGTCATAGCTTTTACTGGAAGACTCTGGGAAATCCTGAATTTCACACCTGAGGACACATCATGTCCTCACTTTGAACATCTGGAAAGAGTAAAAAAGGATGGCTTAATTTTTCTTTTTAGATTTATTGACTTTGTTTTTGGGGTATGTTTTGCCTGTTATGTATGTATATCATGTGCATGCCTGGTTCTGAGGAGCTCAGCAAGGGCATCAGATCCGCTGGAACTGGAGTTTGAGATGGATGTGAGCACTGTAGGTGCTGGGAACCTAATCTGGATCTCTGCAAGAGCAAGTGCTCTTAACCACTGAGCAGTCTCTGCAGCCCTGTTGTTTTGTGTAGTGTGGAACTTTAGGATCAAATTCAGGCCCCCATGCCTGTATGGCAAGCACTTACTGTGAATTATTTCCTCAGCGTTCATGAAGGATATTTATATTTTAAAGCCTCATGAAGGATACAGTCTCCAATAAGGTTAAATTTTCTGGAGATCATTCATCTTATATGAAGCTATTACATTCTTATTTTTAAAAGATTTTTATTTTATGTGTATGTGTGAGAGCCTGTGTGTGTGTGTGTGTGTGTGTGTGTGTGTGTGTGTACCACATGAGTACTAGTGCCTTTGGAGGCCAGAAGAGGGCATTGGATCTCCTGGATTTGGAGTTACAAGTGGTTGTAGGCTGTGTGATGTTGGTGCTGGGACTCAAAGCCTGACTCTGCAAGAGCAGCGAGTATTCTTAACTGCCGAGACAGCCTCTAGTCTCCACAGTGTTGTTTTTCTCATTTTCTTTCTTTCCTCCTCCTCTTTATTTTGGGGGGAAGGGGAGATTTTTCAAGACAGATTTTCCCTTTGTAGCTGTCCTGGAACTTGCTCTGTAGACCAGGCTGGCCTCAAACTCAGAGAGATCCTCCTGCCTCTGCCTCCCAAGTGCTGGGATTAAAGGCGTGTGCCACCACTGCCCGGCTATTTTTCACATTTTCACCCCAGATGTGACTCCCCCCGGTCTCAGAAGGGAGTGGATCTGGGCTAGAGGGCTCCCTTCCCCGTGTCCTGTGTGCTTATAACTATAGTGTTAGTAGACTTAGGAGAGACCTTGAAATGGCCGTGTTTTTGTTTTTTTTTTAAGTTTTCCTTTGGGTTATCTTTGCCTTTCCATTGTCTTTTGTTTTGTTTGTTTGTTGTTTTTGTTTTTCGAGACCGGTTTCTCTGTAGCTTTGGAGCCTGTCCTGAAACTGGGTTTGTAGACCAGGCCCGCCTTGAACTCACAGAGATCTGCCTGCCTCTGCCTCCCGAGTGCTGGGATTAAAGGCGTGTGCCACCACCACTTGCCCAATTTTACATTTTTATGAGGGATTTGGAATTACTTTAAAGAAAATTTCCCTTTAACACTATTGACTTTTGAAGGTTGTAGGGGTGAAATAAAGCTGTGACTAGGAGAACGGCTGGACAGGACTTCTGGCTGCCCATAGTGGCGCAATCCATGTTTTCTCTTGTTGTCTGTGCTTTAGGGGCCCCCTGTGTTTTTACAAGCAAAATAAACAATAAGAAAAAATTTTGAGATGTGGTCTCTCTCTATTTGGATCAGGTTGGCTTTGAATTTACGGAGTTCCTCCTGCCTCTGCCTCCCAGTGCTGGAATTAAAAGCATTTGCTATCATGCCTTGGAGCAGGAAGTTTTTGATAAACAATCTGCATTAGGGTGTTAGAGCCTTTCACAGTCTGAGAGCACATTGGTCAGCGTAACGGGGGAGAAGCAGAGGTACTGTGTACAGGTGTTTCAAGTGTTGGGGCCTGGCTACTTCACTGGTATTTAGTTACAGAGGGAAGTTTCCTGACCTTCTCTCTCACCCTCAGTGTTGGGAGTACAGCCTTATACACAAAGGAGGTTCTGAGTTTACATTGGCATCATGAACACTTCCCACTGAATCCTTTCCTTGGCTGGATACGAGGGGACGTGGTGTGGAGACAGAGGAGAACCTCATGACTTCCCGATAGAAAAATGCTCTCTGGGGTTTATTAACAGTCCTAGGGTCTGAATCCTAAGCTCATGGTTCACCATGACTGGAGCCATGCAGCAGTCATCTTCTTCTAGTCAAGATGTCTTGGCTCCTCCTGCGTCCACGCTTTTGTTGAGGCAGGAGGATCTCAAGTTTGGGTCCAGTATGGGCTACATATTGAGACCCCCCATCTTGGGGGAATAAAGGCTGGGTTGGTGAGCTGGCTCAGAGGGTAAAGGTGCTTGCTGTCAACTCTGTGACTGGAGTTCAATCCCCAGAACCTTCATAGTGGTAGGAGAGGACTGAGACACGTACCACCACTACCCCCTTAAGTGATTCACTTAGAAATTATTGTCCCTAGAATCTTGGCATGTGGTTTTCCTCTGATCTGATCTCCAGGTGGAGATCAGGTGGGTCCTAGGGAACTCACATAGTCCCTCACCCACCCACTCCCAAATAAATAAATGAATAAATGTAAGCAAAGATAACTTTTCCATTGTTTTCATCATCACTGCCTAAGTCTCTGTCCAAGAGTTACAAAGATGTTGGGCAAAGACATTGGCTTCCTGTTAATTTAATTTTTTTGAGACAGCATCTCACTTTGCAGCCCTGACTGGCCTAGAGCTCACTTTGTGGACCAGGCTGGCCTCAGCCTTACAGAGATGCTCCTGTAACATGCAGAGGCCTCCCACGTGCTGGGACTAAAGGCACCCACCACCATGCCTGACTGTTGCTCCCTGTTAAAATGGCCACCATCTAAAAAGCCTGACATACTTGCCATGAAAATAATGTCAATAACCTTGACCTGAATCTGGTTAAGGCACAGTTCAGGGTGGTTCAAGAAGGTAAGAGGGGGGCCTTTCCAGCACAGGAGTCTGTGCTTAATGGAGAGATTGCCAAGACATTAGGGGGAGATCTTACAAGTTTGAGTGAAGGAGCAGCAGGGAGCATGTCCTCTCTTGGATTCTAGAAGAGCAGAGCGGTTCTTAGGATCCAAGAACTGTGAGAAGCCACATCCAGTAAGTGGCTTCCTAAAGGTTAGCTGGCCAGCCAAAGCTACAGCTTCATGCAAGGTCCGGGCCGACTGTAGCAGGACTGATGGATGCTGGGACAGGCCAGAGGGCAGGCCCAAGGCTGGGCAAGGCCAGGACAGCATCTCTGTTAGTAGGAAACTAGGAGTCCTGGGCACTTGAAGGCCAGATGAGTGTCTTCATGACAGATGGAGTCCCTTGGCAGGCAACTTTCCCGCCCGCCTTCCCCACCGGACAGACTCTCAGTGGCTCCAGGCCCCTGCCGTCCTCTGATTGCTTTATGATGAACACACATCCTGTCCCTGCTCAGTGTCCAAGTCCCCAAGGCAGACCCTTAACTAATTCACTTGGAAATTATAGTCCCTCGAATCTTGGCATGCAGTGACCAGTGAGATGGGCCCATGGTTTCCCTGTAGAGTTTGAATCAAGGACAAGGAGGTGAATCTCAGCACAATGAGATCCTTAAGGACCACTGTGAGGAAAACAAGACCAGCTGAGGCAGGCTCTGCCGAGCAAGAACTGAAGAGCCACCCGTCCTCCCACCCTGCACACTCCTGGGCTTGGCTGCGCAAGGCTGGACAACGAGTTTCATGTGGCGAAGTCCCAGCCTAACTTCCCATATAAGGAGTGACCTCCCCCTCGTTTATCTGAAACCAGAGCAACAGCTGGGAGTCAGGAAGCCTTTTCTCAAGTCCCCTGCACTGGACAGTACCCCTACCAAGGATAGAAAGCAAACACTCTGAAATGAAGATTCTCATTTGTTTCCATTTCTGATTCCCTCCCCTCCCCTCCCTTCCTCCTGCCCCCCTCCTTCCTTTCCTTCCCCTCCTTTTTGAGACAGGGTCTCACCATGTAGCCCTAACCTGGAACTCTCTGTACATTCACAGAAATCCCCCTGCCTCTGTCCCCTGAGTGCTGGGACTAAAGATGTACACCACCACCCCCTGCACATCTTTGTATCGGGTCCCAAAACAAAGGCTGTGTATAGATGAGACTTGGTGCTGGTTTAGCTACATAGACTTTATAATTTATCAAAGCGAGGGAAGCAGAATTGCATGCTATTAAGGCAGGCATTCAACAAAGCTTCACTAGAAACAGCAAGAAGATAATGGGGGTTCTGCAGGGAAAGCATCACACGAATGCACCTCATTCCTCTCACTTTTATGCTGTCAAACTTTCCCCAGCATCCACTTCATCCGCCCTTGCCTCCCTGTCTTCTACATCGACTTGATTTAAGGAAGCTGTGCAAGGTAAAAAACACCACAAAGGGGGGACTCTGCCTATACAGTAAGGCCAGGGATACTGAGGCAGGCCAGCATAGCAACTGGGACTCTGCCTGGCGTGTGCTATCTCCACCCTGCTCTTCTAATAATGCACTTGGCAACCTAGGATGGTCAGGTGCATCCAGCTGCACGTGTGCCTGCCTGAGGCGTGGCCCTTGTTGGAGGAGGTGTGTCCCTGGAGTGGGCTCTGCCTGCTGCTTGTGGAACAGATGTGAGCTCTCAGCTACTGCTCCAGCGCCATGCCTACCTGCCTGCTGCCATGCTTCCCACCAAGATAATCATGGACTAACCCTCTGGAGCTGTAAGCAAGTTTCCAATTAAATGCTTTCTTTTTTTAATTTGCGTCCTTGGTCTCTTCACAGTATTAGTCACTAAGATAGTATGCATTCAGCCAGGCGGTGGTGGCGCACGCCTTTAATCCCAGCACTCGGGAGGCAGAGACAGGTGGATCTCTGCGAGTTCAAGGCCAGCCTGGTCTACAAGAGCTAGTTCCAGGACAGCCAGGACTGTTACACAAAGAAACCCTGTCTCAAAAAAAAAATAAAAAAATAAAAAAATAAAAAAAAAGGAAGAGAAAAAGATAGCATGTGTTTACAGTAATGCAAACTGTGTCCATGGAATGAATTTTAGGAAGGGAGAAAGGAAAGAAGAAAGGAAGAAGGGTACAAAACAAGGAAGCTTACTTGCCACCTCTAAAAATATTTTTGTATTATTTTATATACATGAGTGTTTGGTCTGCATGTATGTGTACCTGGTGCCCAAGAAGGTCAGAAGATGGTGTCAGTTGCCCTGAAACTGGAGTCACAGATGACTGTGAATCATCATGTAGGTGCTGGGAACTGAACCTGGGTCCTCTGCAAGAGCAATAGGTGCTCTCAACTGCTGAGCCAACTCTCCAGTACTTTATTTACCATTTTATATCTATACATAATTTTGTGTACATATGATCAAAATCAGATGCATCATGAGAAGGGAGATACACAGTCAGAAATGACTTATATATTTCATTCTTGTGGAGAACCACCTAAAATACACAGCTTAGCAACAAGCCCCTCCTTCTCCTAAGAAAAACCCTAGGCAATAACCTCGGGTACCCGGTGCTCTTTGGCAGTGTGCCTGGTCTGTGCCATTGTTTGCTTCTGAATAAGGTTTCCTTGAAACTTTGCAATTGGTGTTCACATTTATTTCTTCGATGCCGAGAGCCTGGAAACACCAGGTCTAGATGCTGGCCCTGTTAACATTATGAGTTCTTGAGACACAGTACAAGGCTATGATAAGATGAGGGATGTGAATTTCTAGAAAGAGATGAATCTTCTGCTGTCAAGGAACATTTAACTTAAACCACTATTTGGAGGAAGCAGTTACTGTGAAGATGGGCAGCCATACCCAGGGGCCAGGTTCTCCCCACAGTGCTGCTCAGACCACAGCTCAGCATACCCTCTGGGAAGTTGGTAGACATCCTTTTTCCTGGGACTATTCAGGGAATAAGAGTGTCCCCGTGTATAGGCTCCCAACCTTCTTAATTCTCTCCACTCTATCCCAGCACCCTAGAAGTATTTAATCCCTGCCCCGTTATGTGGTCCTTCCTATTCTCAGATGTGGCTTTGGATGGGAGCTTGCTGGCTGGTTCAGTAGCTGAGGTTGGGTCAATGAGCCTGGCCTGTGTCATGTGCTCTTTAGTCAGAGCTTTATGGAAAGTAGTTCACTAACCACAGCTCTGTGAGGGAGTGACTGCTCTGACTCAGGTTGACAGATGTGGTATGGAGACATTAAGCGACTTACCTGGTGTCACATGACTAGCAAGTAGTGGCACAGGGACTTGATTCCTGGCAGCTTGCCTCCAGGGTCCATGTACTTAGCCCTCCCGTGAAAGCACTCTCTTAAATTAGACTCCCTTTGGTTTTGAGAGACAGAGCCCATCCCAGGATATGCCAGGCAAGGTGGCGGCAATGGCAAGGCATGGAGCCTGAAAGAAAAACAGTGTGATCAGGGAGGTTCTTAGTTCCCGAGAGTGAAAAACGGGGTATTCACAGGAGGGACCCTCAGTTGGCTCATGTGCACAGAGGCAAGGGACTTTTGCTGCAGTGGTTTGACATAGGGCACCATTATCTCTGGGGCTGGGGATGAGGGGAGACACTGGGGAGCAGAGCCTGGCCTGGCCTTGCATCCCTTTGCTTGTTTTTCATGCCTTCCTACTCTTGGTGAGCTTCCTTCTCTTTCTGTGAGTCTCCAAACCATTTTCTTCCCTCCAGCTTCCCTGGAGAGTGAGTGCTGAGCCCAGACAACTTTGATTTCCTTGAGGATCCACGGCCAGTCTTAGGGACAGATTAGTGCACCAGTCTGCATGCAGGTCCCATTCTTTCAAAGATTCAACAGGAGGAGGATTGTGTGTCAGGCACTGAGGCCAACAGGGGGCTGTGGGAGTGCTTTGGAAGGAAGCCTTCTTCCTTTGCAGGTTTGCTCTTTGATGCAGTGTGTGTGTAGGGGTGTGTGCACGCCCGTGTGACATTGAAGCAGAAGAAGGTGTCCATTGCTGTCTTCCATCGCTCTCATCTTATTTTTAGGGAGAGTCAGTTCTCTCCCTAAACCCGGGATTCACATTTTCTTGGCTAAGCTGAATCCCAGCAAACACCATCAGTCCTCTTGTCTCAGTCTCCTTTGGAACTGGGGTCACAGGTGTGCATTGAATGCCCAGCTTGCTACATGGATGCTGGGATCTGAGCTCTGGTCCTCTTGATCACACAGCAGGTGGTCTTAGCCACTGAGTCAGCTCTCCAGCCCATGTTTTAGACACTCATGGGCATCATCCAGAATTGTCTTCCCCAGACCTGACAAACACCTGAACTAGCTAGAAAGGTTTTTGGTACAACTCTGGATACTGAGTGATGACAGACTGGTAGATGACACATGGCAAATGTGTCCATGTGGCAGAGGACGGTATGGATTTTGTCTGGGGTGTCCTATCAGCTTGTTGATGGTCTTAACCAGACCATTTCCCCTGTCTGGATTTGGTTTCTTCAGCTGGGGTAACTATACTTGCCTCTGTGTCTTATTGGATTAAAAGCTAAAATATGACAACTTTTTCAATGAATTCATACATTCATTTAATTCTTCACTCAGACACATAGAAAATATTCTGAAGTGTACCTATAAAATACGGGCAATCTGGGCTTCACCAACCCATGGAAGACTTTGAAGTGCAGACTTAGGGACAAGGAAATCTGAGTAAATAGACCCATTCAGTCCCCTGCAAAGTCAGCCCTGGCTGCACAGTCCCAGATTGGCGTGTATAGGTATTTTGTTTGCATATACATCGGGGTAACATTTTTGTGCCTTGTGTCTGTGGATCCCCGGAACTTCTATGAGACACTATGTGGGTGCTGGGAATTGAACTCGGGTCCTCTGGAAGAACAACCAGTATCTTAACCCCTGAGCTGTCGCTCTAGCCCCCACAGAACTGAAATTTTAGGGACCCTAGAGGTAAATAGTTACATTATTGAAGGCTTAATCTTTTTTAGATCTATTTTTTTATGTGTATGAGCGTTTTGTATGCATGTATGTATGTGTACCACGAGCATTCCTGGTGCCCTTGGAGGTCAGAAGAGGGGGTTTGAATGCCCTGAAACTGGAATTATAGGTGGCTGTAAACTACCACCCAGGTTCTCCGAAGAGTAGAAATTGCTCCTAATTGCTTAGTCATCTTTTGAGGGCTTTAGAGAGCATGTCCAGTTCTCTTTCCTGTAAGTGTTGCCATCTCACTGATCCTGTACACTGGGAAGCTGAAGTTTGGTTAAAGTAAGTATGTAAGGTCACATGGTGGCTAGTAGAGCCAGGGCTCATTCCAGGGCATGGGGGGCTCCAGACAGCGTCTGGGGATCCTGGTCCCACAGCTTCAGCTACTGGTAATCTCTGCAGATGCTGAGGCCTAGAGAGCGGGTGTGTCTGGGACAGGGCAGACAGTGAACAAGAGGCAGACTAGACCAAAGTGGGTGGGGCTTGGAGAGCTGGATCCCAGACAAGACAGCCAGGATCCTTCCCATCAGGGGGATCCCTGGCCATACCACCACAACTCACAGTCCATCTCTTCAGGCACACGCTTACGTTAATATGTTTGTATTATTGTACTTTCTTTCTTTTGTTTTTCCAGACAGGGTTTCTCTGTGTAGCCCTGGCTGTTCTGGAACTCACTTCGTAGACCAAGCTGGCTTTAAACTCAGAGATCTGCCTACCTCTGCCTCCCAAGTTCTGGGGTTAAAAGTGTGTGCCATCCAGGGAACCACTTCCTAAATAGAACCCCAGCAGCACAGACACTGAGAGAAACAATTAATAAATAGGACCTCCTGAAACTGAAAAGCTTCTGTAAAGCAAAGGACACGATCAACAAGACAAAACGCTGGCCTATAGAATGGGAAAAGATCTTCACTAACCCCACATCAGACAGAGGCCTGATCTCCAAAATATACAAAGAACTCAAGAAATTGGACACCAAAAGAACACATAATCCAATAAAAAAAATGGAGTACAGACCTAAACAAAGAAGTCTCAACAGAGGAATCTAAAATGGCTGAAAGACACTTAAGGAAATGCTCAACACCCTTAGCCATCAGAGAAATACAAATCAAAATAACTCTGAGATTCCATCTTACACCTGTAAGAATGGCCAAGATCAAAAACACTGAGGACAGCTTTTGCTGGAGAGGATGTGGGGAAAAGGGAACACTTCTGCATTGCTGGTGGGAATGCAAGCTGGTACAACCCCTTTGGATGTCAGTGTGGCGATTTCTCAGAAAATTAGGAAACAACCTTTCTCAAAACCCAATAATACTACTTTTGGGTATATATCCAAAAGATGCTCAATCGTGCCACAAGGACATGTGCTCAACTATGTTCATAGCAGCTTTGTTTGTCATAGCCAGAACCTGGACACAACCTAAATTGCCCCTCGATTGAAGAATGGATAAAAAAATGTGGTACAATTACACAATGGAGTACTACACAGCAGAAAAAAATAACGACATCTTGAATTTTGCAGGAAAGTGGATGGAGCTAGAAAACATTATTTTGAGTGAGGTAACCCAGACACAGAAAGACAATTATCACATGTACTCACTCATAGGTGGTTTTTAAACATAAAGCAAAGAAAACCAGCCTACAAACCACAATCCCAGAGAACTTAGACAACAATGCGGACAGTAAGAGAGACTCACATAGATCTAATCTACATGGGAAGTAGAAAGTATAAAAAGACAAGATCTCCTGAGTAAATTGGGAGCATGGGGACCTTGGGGGAGGGTTGAAGGAGGGAGGGGAGAGGCAGGGAGGGGAGCAGAGAAAAATGTAGAGCTCAATAAATATCAATAAAAAATACAAAAAGAGAATACAAAAAAAATAAAAGTAAGGTGGAGAGCAATTGAGAAAGAAAAAAAAAAAGTGTGTGCCACCACACCAGGCTTTGTAATTTCTCAGTAATGACACTGCAACTTCTGTCCCTTTTCCCTTGTGAAGTCCTCAAGGGCAAGTCTCTATTACATATTACCCAAGGCCCTATACAACCTAGTGAAGATGAGTGGGTTGTTAGTGAGAACCGCTGGAGTAAACTAATATGATCATTCCTACAGCTGTAAAAAAATGATTCAAAGGGCCGGGCAGTGGTGGTGCAAGCCTTTAATCCCAGCAGAGACAGGCGGATCTTTGTGAGTTCAAGGCCAGCCTGGTCTACAAGAACTAGTTCCAGAACAGGCTCCAAAGCTACAGAAAAACCCTGTCTTGAAAAATAAAAAAATAAAAAAAAAAGATTCAAAGACATTCTGTTATTTACTCATTCATTAAAATCTTTGAGCTGGGTCAATGGTGGTGCACGCCTTTAATCCCAGCATTTGGGAGGCAGAAGCAGGCAAATCTCTGAGTTCGAGGCCAGTCTGGTCTACAGAGCAAGTTCCAGGACAGCCAGGGCTACACGGAGAAACCTCGTCTCAAGAAGAAACAAGCAAGCAAACAAACAAAACTTTCAAGCACATTTACTGAATCATCATTAGCATGCCTGGCTCGGGAAGTGACCCTGTGGTACAGTGGGAGCCTAGCTTGTGCAAGCCTTGGGTTCAGTTCCTAGCACTTTGTTAGTGAAAAAATGTCAAGACGCCCAAGAAATTCCTGGTGGGTTAGAGAACTAGGGGACCAGGTGAGGGCCTGGTGAAGGCCACTATGGACGTCTGGGGAACCAGGGAGAGATGGGATGTGTTTGGTTGTTTGTTGCTACCAGGGAGGAAGTAATGAGAAAAACGGCACATTTGATTTGAACATAGAATACTTTTCATTTTACATCGATTTAGCCTAAATGCAGCAGGGAGCAAGCGGTTAGGCTTTCATGCAATACCCACAGTGGCCAGAAGAGGGCACTGGATCCTTTAGAGCCGATCTGTTTGAATTGCCTTGCCAGGGCTGGGAATCCAATAGAATTTTTTTTAAAGATTTATTTATTTATTATGTGTACAGCATTCCTTCCATGTGTGCCTGCAGGCCAGAAGGGGGAGCCAGGTCTCATTATAGATGGCTGTGAGCCACCATGTGGTTGCTGGGAATTGAACTCAGGACCTCTGGAAGAGCAGTCAGTGCTCTTAACCACTGAGCCATCTCTCTAGCCCCCAATACAAGTCTTGTGGAAGAGCCAGGAGTGAGTGCTCTTTGCCTCTGAGTCACCTCTCAGCCCTGAGGTGGCGACTCCTAAGAGGTCTGTTTACCTGTGTTATCTTGTCACTGCCCTTCTGGGCAGAGGAGGCCCAGAGAGAACTGCAGGAGAAGGGAGGCGTCCTCACTTACCTGACTGAACTGAAGACATGAAGTGTGGGATGTACGTGTGTGAAAGATGTCGCCTGACCCTGTGGTGTGAAGTTGACTCAGTCTCTGCGCTGCATGTTGGCAATGTATTCCCTTGGAAGTCTCCAACCCCAAATACGCCTGAACCGAGCAAAGAAACAGTGAAGCCAGCTCGGGCTGCTCTAGAACTTCCTCCGAGTGAGCTTGTCTGTTACAGAAGGGACCTGAATGTTCCCACCCACAGCAGGGACTTTTTAAAAATTGTTTTTAATTGAGCTATACGCTTACCCCTACTCCCCTTCCTTCCTCCCCTCTCCCCTTCTATCCTCCCCACTGTCCCCCACGCTCCCAATTTACTCAGGAGATCTTGGCTTTTTCTCCTTCCTAGGCAGATCCATGTATGTCTCTCTTAGGGTCTTCTTTGTTGTCTAGGTTTTCTGGAGGTTGTGTACTGTAAGCTAGTTTTTCTTTGCTTTATATCTAAAAGCCACATATGAGTGAGTACATATTATATTTGTTTTTCTGGGTCTGGGTTACCTCATTCAATATGGTTTTTCCTTTGCCTGCAAATTTCAAGACGCCATTATTATTTTTTTTTTAACCACTGAGTAGTACTCCATTGTGTAAATGTACCACATTTTCCTTATCCATTCTTCGGTCGAGGGGCATTTAGGTTGTTTCCAGGTTCTGGCTATGACAAAGAATGCTGCTATGAACATAGTTGAGCACATGTCCTTGTAGTGGGACTGAGCATCCTTAGGGTATATGCTGGATCTTGAGATAGATTGAGTCCTAATTTTCTGAGAAATCTCCATGCTGATTTTTCAAAGAGGCTGTACCAGTTTGCACTACCACCAGCAATGCAGAAGTGTTCCCTTTTCCCCACAACCTCTCCAGCATAAGTTGTCATCAGTGTCTTTGATCTTGGCTACTCTTACAGGTGTAAGATGGAATCTCAGAGTTGTTTTGATTTGCATTTCTCTGATGACTAATGATGTTGAGCATTTCCTTAAGTGTCTTTCAGCCATTTTAGATTCCTCTGCTGAGAGTTCTCTGTTTAGTATTCCATTTTTTATTGGATTATGTGTTCTTTTGGTGTCCAATTTCTTGAGTTCTTTGTATATTTTGGAGATCAGGCCTCTGTCTGATGTGGGGTTAGTGAAGATCTTTTCCCATTCTGTAGGCTGTCGTTTTGTCTTATTGACCGTGTCCTTTGCTTTACAGAAGCTTCTCAGTTTTAATAGGTCCCATTTATTAATTGTTTCCCTCAGTGTCTGTGCTGCTGGGGTTCTATTTAGGAAGTGGTTCTCTGTGCCAATGGGTTCAAGTGTACTTCCCACTTTCTCTTCTTCTTCTTCTTCTTCTTTTTCTTCTTCTTCTTCTTCTTCTTCTTCTTCTTCTTCTTCTTCTTCTTCTTCTTCTTCTTCTTCTTTTTAAAAAAGATTTATTTATTTACTGTGTACACAGTGTTCAGCCTCCATGTGTGCCCGCACGCCAGAAGGCACAAGGTCTCATTATAGATGGTTGTGAGCCACCATGTGGTTGCTGGGAATTGAACTCAGGACCTTTGGAAGAGCAGGCAATGCTCTTAACCTCTGAGCCATCTCTCCAGCCCCCCACTTTCTCTTCTATGAGATTCAGTGTGGTTGGTTTTATGTCGAGGTCTTTGATCCATTTGGATTTGAATTTTGTGCATGGTGATAGATATGGGTCTATTTTCATTCTTCTATGTTATATGTTACATATGATATCCATTTATACCAGCACTATTTATTGAATATGCTTTCTTTTTTTCCATTTTATAATTTTAGCTTCTTTGTTAAAAATCAGGAGTTCATAGGTGTGTGAGTTGATATCTGGGTCTTCGATTCTATTGTATTGGTCCTCCTGTCTGTTCTTATGCCAATACCAAGCTGTTTTCAGTACTGTAGCTCTACAGTAGAGTTTGAAGTCAAGGATGGTGATACCTCCAGAAGTTCTTTTACTGTACAGGATTATTTTGGCTATGCTGGATTTTTTTTTGTTTTTCCATATGAAGTTGAGTATTGTTCTTTCAAGGCCTGTGAAGAATTTTCCTGGGATTTTGATGGGTATTGCTTTGAATGTGTAGATTGCTTTTGGTAAGATTTCCATTTTTACTATGTTAATCCTACCTATCCAAGGACATAGGAGATCTTTCCATTTTCTGATGTCTTCTTCTATTTCTTTCTTCAAAGATATAAAGCTCTTGTCATACAGGTTTTTAACTTGTTTTGTTAGAGTTACCCCAAGATATTTTATGTTATTTGTGGCTATTGTAAAGGGTGATGTTTCTCTGATTTTTTTTCCAGCCCATTTACCATCTGTATATAGGAGGGCCACTGATTAAGCATCTGTATATAGGAGGGCCACCAATTTTTTTTTTTAGTTAATCTTTTATCCTGTTCCATTACTAAAGGTGTTTATCAGTTGTAGGAGTTCCCTAGTGGAATTTATGGGTTCACATATGTAAACTATCATATCATCAGCAAATAGTGAAAGTTTGACTTTTTTCCAGTTTGTATCCCTTTGATTTCATTTTTCTGTCTTATTGTTCTAGTTAGACCTTCAAGTACTATATTGAATAGATATGGAAAGAGTGAACAGCCTTGTCTTATTCCTGATTTCAGTGGGATAGCTTTGAGTTTCTCTCCATTTAGTTTGATGTTGGCTGTTGGCTTGCTGTATATTGCCTTTATCATTTTTAGGTATGTTCTTTCCAAGACATTTATCAAGAAGTGGTATTGAATTTTGTCAAAGGCTTTTTCAGCATCTAATGAGATGATTATGTGTTTTTTTTCCCTTTCTGTTGTTTTTATGGTGGAGTACATTGTCAGATTTTCTTTTTTTTTAATGAAATATTTATTTATTATTTGTACAGTGTTCGGCCTGCATGTATTCCTGATGCTAGAAGAGGGCACCAGCTCTTATTACAGATGGATGTGAGCCACCATGTGGTTGCTGGGAACTGAACTCAGGACCTTTAGAAGAGCAGGCACGAGCCATCTCTCCAGCCCAACAGATTTTCATATGCTGAATCAACCCTGCATCTCTGGTATGAAGCCCACTTGGTCATGGTGGATGATTTTTCTGATGTGTTCTCTTGTTTTCAGTTTGCCAGTATTTTATTGAGTGTTTTTTGTATGTTAATGAGGGAGATTGGTCTGTAATTCTGTTTTTTTAGTTGTGGCTTTGTGTGGTTTGGGTATCAGGGTAATTGTAGCCTCATAAGGAGTTTGGTAATGTTCCTTCTGTTTCTATTGTGTGGAACACTTTGAGGAGTATTGGTATAAGTTCTTTGAAAATCTGGGAGAGTTCTGTGATGAAACCATCTGGTTCTGGGTTTTGTTTTTTGTTTTTTGTTTTTTTTTGGCTGGGAGACTTTTGATGACTGTTTCTATTTCCTTAGCAATTATAGGTCTGTTTAATTTGCTTATCTGGTCTTGATTTAATTTTGGTATGTGATACTTATCCAGAAAATTGTTCATTTCTTTTAAGTTTTCCAATTTTGTGGAGTACAAGTTTTTGAAGTATGACCTGATGATTCTCCGGATTTCCTCCATGCCTGTTATTATGTCTCTTTTTCAATCTATTAGTTCCTTTTTGAAAGTCTTGTAGAATTCTGAGCTGAAACCATCTGGTCCTGGGCTTTTTTTGGTTGGGAGACTTTTGATGACTGTTTCTATTTCTTCAGCAGTTATAGGTCTGTTTAATTTGCTTATCTGGTCTTTATTTAATTTTGGTAAGTGATATTTATCCAGAAAGTTGTCTATTTCCTTTAAGTTTTCCAATTTTGTGGAGTACAAGTTTTCAAAATAGGACCTGATGATCCTCTGTATTTCCTCTGTGTCTGTTGTTATGTCCCCTTTTTCATTTCTGATTTTGTTAATTTGGATATTCTCTCTCTGCCTTTTGGTTAGTTTGGATAAAGGTTTGTCTATTTTGTTGATTTTCTCGAAGAACCAACTCTTTGTCTCATTGATTCTTTGTATTGTTTTCTTTGTTTCTATTTTGTTGATTTCAGCTCTCAGTTTGATTATTTCCTGCTGTTTAGTTCTCTTACGTGAGTTTGCTTCTTTTTGTTCTAAAGTTTTCAAATGTTCTGTTAATTCACTAGTGTGGGGTTTTTCAGCTTCTTTATGTTGGCATTTAATGCTATGAACTTGCCTCTTAACACTGCTTTCATTGTGTCCCATAAATTTGGGTATGATGTGTGGTCATTTTCATTGAATTTTATGAAGTTTTTAATTTCCCCTTTTATTTCTTCCTTGACCCATTGATGATTCAGATGAGCTCTGTTTAATTTCCATGTGTTTGTGGGTTTTCTGGATTTGGTATTGCTGTTGACTTCTAGTTTTAAAGCATGGTGATCTGATAAGGTACATTGGGTTATTCCAATTTTTTTGTATTTGTTGAGGTTTGTTTTGTTACTGAGTATGTGGTCAATTTTTGAGAAGGTTCCATGAGGTGCTGAGAAAAAGGTATATTCTTTTCTGTTTGGGTTGAATATTCTATAGATGTCTGTTAAGTCCATTTGAGTCATAACATCTGTTAGTTCTCTTATTTCTCTGTTCATTTTTTGTCTGATTGAACTGTGGTGAGAGGGGAGTGTTGAAGTCTCCCACTGTCAGTGTGTGGGATTTAATATATGATTTAAGCTTTCGAAGTGTTTCTTTGACATATGTAGGTGCCCTTTTATTTGGAGCATAGATGTTCAATATTGAAATTTCCTCCTGATGGGTTTTCCCTGTGACTAATATGAAATGTCCTTCTTTTTCTCTTTTGACTGATTTTAGTTTGAAGTCTATTTTGTTAGATATTAGGATAGCTACACTTGCTTGTTTCTTAGGTCCATTTGATTGGTATATTTTTTCCCAACCTTTTACTTTGAGACGATGTCTGTCTTTGAGGTTGAGATGTGTTTCTTGTATGCAGAAGAGGGATGGGTTCTATTTTCGTATCCAATCTGTTAGCCTATGCCTTTTTATGGGTGAGTTGAGTCCATTTACATTAAGGGATATTAATGACCAGTGGTTGCTTTCTCCTGTTAATTTGGTTTTCATCGTTGGTTATTTTGTGTGTTTTCTTTTTCTTCTTTGGGAATTGCTGTAACGAGATCATTGATCGTCTGTGTTTTTGTTGGTGTAGCCATCTTCCTTGGATTGGAGTTTTCCTTCTAGTATTTTGTGTAGGGTTGGCTTTGTGGCTAGGTATTGGTGTAATCTAGATTTGTCATGGAATATCTTGTTTTGTCCTTCTATAGTAATTGACAGTTTTGCTGGGTATAGTAGTCTGGGCTGGCCTCCGTGGTCTCTCAATGTCTGCATAATGCTTGACCATGACCTTCTGGCTTTCATTGTCTCCACTGAGAAGTCAGGTGTAATTCTGATAGGTCTACCTTTATATGTTACTTGTCCTTTTTCCTTTGCAGCTCTTAATATTCTTTCTTTACTCTGTATGTTTAGTGTTTTGATTATTATGTGGCAAGAGGACTTTTTTTTTTTGGATCCAGTCTATTTGGTGTTCTGTAAGCTTCTTGTATCTTCATAGGCATATCTTTCTTTAGGTAGGGAAAGTTTTCTTCTATGATTTTGTTAAATAAATTTTCTGTGCCTTTGAGTTTACTTTCTTCTCCTTCTCCTATACCTATTATTCTAAGATTTGACCTTTTTTCTTGTTGTCCCATATTTCCTGGATATTTTGGGTTAAGCTTTTGTTAGATTTAATGTTTTCTTTAACTGATGAGTCTATTTCCTCTATTTTATCTTCCGCACTTGAGATTCTCTCTTCCATTTCTTGTATTCTGTTTGTACTTGCATTTGTGGTTCCTGCTCTTTTCCTCATGATTTCTGTTTCTATAATTCCTTCTGCTTGTGTTTGTTTATTTTTTCTATCTCAGTTTTCAAGTCCTGAATAGTTTCTGTTATATGTTTGAGTTCTTTTTCTTGGTTTTCTTTAAGTGATTTGCTGATATCTTCCAATTTTTTGTTTGTTTTTTCTTCCATTTCTTTAAGGTAATTTCTCAATTCATCTTTAATAATTTCAGATATTTTCTTGTGGTTATTTTTTAGGTCATTTTCTTCTGGGTCATCCATATTTGGTTGTTCAGGTCTTACTTTTGTAGTGTCTTTGGGTTTCACTGGTATTGTGTTGCTCCTTGTGGTGTAGCTTGTGATCTTACCTTTTCTACTCATCTTTTCCTCTAATAGGTGTGGTTGGTGCTGTCTGAGAGTCTGTTGAATAATCCTCCAGGTGCTCGTAGATCAAAAGCTAAGATGGTTTTCCTAGTGGTACAGTCAGTGTCACAGCTCTAGTCATTCCATTGGTTATTCCTGTTCCTGGAGGTAGCGCAGTGCTCCAGTGTTTTGGTCTGGTCCCTTGGAGTTTGCTGTCTCAAGCCTATTTTGGCCTAGGTTGCTGGCTTTGATCTGTTTCTGTAAATCTTGGTCTGGATCTCTTCTTGCAGAAGACCCTGGCTTGGAGTTAGACCTGTTCTGGTGGTGATCGCTGATTCTGGATCTGGTCGCTGGTTCAATCCTGATCCGCTAGTGTCCTGGGACCGGGTTTGCTCCTATCTTCTGCCCCTGGTGGAGCCCGTTCTCTCCTTGTCCTGGGTAACTGGTTCAGTCCCACTCCTGTTCCAGTGGAGGTCGCGGACTCTGAGTCAGGTCGTTGGCTCAATCAGTGTCCCAGGACTGGGTTGGCTTTCAGGGCTGGGTTTGCTCCTGGCTTCTGCTCCTGGTGGAGCTTGTTCTCTCTTTGTCTTAGGTAACTGGTTCAGTCCCACTCCTGTTCCGGTGGAGGTCGCGGACTCTGAGTCGGGACGTTGGCTCAATCCTGGTCTGCCAGTGTCCCAGGACTGGGTTGGCTCCCAGGGCTGGATTTGTTCCTGGCTTCTGCTCCCGGTGGAGCTTTTTTCCCTCCATTTCTTTAAGGGAAATTTTCATTTCCTTCTTGAGGGCCTCAATTATCTTCATAAAGTTATTTTTAAGGTCATTTTCTTCTGCTTCATTTGCATCGGGATATTCAGGTCCTGCTGTTGCAGAGCCCCTAGTTTCTGGTGGTGCCGTACTGCCCTTTATGTTGTTGAGTTGTAGTCTTACCCTGCTGTCTACTCATCTCTTCCTCCAATTGGAACATGTGGAACCTGTGTTTGTGTGTGGGGGGTCCCTTTCCTTCAATTGGTGTAGTTGGGGACTGTGGCTGTGTTGATCTCTCCTTCAGGTGTAGGCAGAGGAAAGCCTTTGGTGATCATTCTTCCAGGGGCGTATGGGCCCGAGACTCAGATGATCATTCATTCCTCCTGGTGTTGGTGGGGTTGAGGCTGAGACTCTGGGGGTCAGGTAATTTCTCGAGTCTGTTGCTGTCATCACAGCCCTCTGCATTGCTGCTCATCCTTCTCCTCCTGACTGCCTGCAGTGACTTTCTCTGAGTGGAGCTTTTTGGCCAGCTATTGAAAGTGCGTCAACAAGTCCCTTCCAGGGAAAGCGACCCAGGTTATCGGGCCACAGGCATCTACTAGTCTTGAGGCTTAACCCAGTTTGTGCTGCCTGTTACCAAGCCTGTCGGTTGCATTCTGGCTTTGGTCCTTCGATAGCCAGCTTGGCTTCTCCGTTGGTCATCACTGTGAGACAGAAGCCTCCCTGTTGTCCCCTCAGAGAAGAGTGAGACTCAGGAGTCCTTTACAGATCCTGGTTCCCTTCTGTCTTTCATGTCCCCAGGATTGCGTCTGTAGTGTTGACACCATTGTTCTTTCTGTCCCACATTCTGGCTCAGCTAACACACCATTGTCTGGGGAGGGGACGTCTCCTTGTCGGCTAGAGCTGCAGCTATGGCAGCCTGCTTTAAAGAGTTTTTTCTACAATAATTTTTTTAATGGTCGTTGCTTTCTCCTCCCTTCCTTCCTGTGGGTCATTGAGACTGTATCTGTGACAATGACTGTCCCTTTGCCCCAGTCCTGGGTTGGGCTAGCTTCCATACTACAAGGAATCTAAAATGCTCAACCTGTGGCTTAGCTGTTCCCTGCACGGACCTTTCTGTTTGTGTCTCCTGAAGCTGAGATCACCCGGGAGGTTTCTGCTTTACCACCTCATGGAAATGACCAGCCCACCATGCTCACAAAATCCCCTTCTGGGCAACAGGAGTAGAACAGACAGCTGATGGACTTTGGCATCCAAACATAGATCTTGATTGATCTGGCCACTGCCCTCTATTGATACTCTTGACCAGGGCTTGTCTGATCACCATATCTACTGAACATTCAACACACACTATTACCTGTGAAACTACCTCATTCTTGACAGTGAATTTGCAAGTGGCTAAAAATTTCTCAGAACTCCTTCTTCACCACCCAAAGTTCCCTGGGGGCAGGCACCGCAGTATACAATGTCAGGCACATGCTTATTTTGGGGTAAAGCATTACATCTAGACTGCCCTCAATTCTAGTGCCATTGATTTATTTTAGTATTAAAATTTTCTAATTAGAAAAATAATATATGGAGCTGTAGAGATGGCTCAGCAGTTAAGAGTGCTGGTTGCTCTTCCAGACAGCCTGGGTTCAGTTCTCAGTACCCACATGGCAACCGATGCCCTCTTCTGGAGTCCTTTGGTCACCTGGCATGCAAGTGGTACATAGACATACAAGACACCCACACATGAAATAAAAAAATTGGGAAAGTAATACATATTTGTTGTGGGGAAATTGGAAACTTATTTTGAAT
Organism: Ondatra zibethicus; assembly: GCA_004026605.1. Lineage (NCBI taxonomy): Eukaryota > Metazoa > Chordata > Mammalia > Rodentia > Cricetidae > Ondatra > Ondatra zibethicus. Next base: position 50,655 of record PVIU01001015.1, on the reverse strand, counting down.
ATAAAAACAAAATTAATTGCAGTCCTTTCCTGTGAAATAGCTATAGATGATGTTTGATGAACTTCACCATCTATGAACGCTCATGACTCAGGTGACAGACCTTGATCATTGGATATTTGTGTTGCTTCTGTGTGTGTGTGTTTAAGATTGATTGATTGATTTAATGTACTCTATCTGCATGTATGCCTAGACTAGGGCATCAGATCCTACTCTAGACAATTGTAAGCCTCCACGTGGTTGATGGGAATTGAACTCAGGACCTCTGGAAGAGTGGCCAGTGCTCTTAACCTCTGAGCCATTTCTCCAGCTTGTTTGTTTGTTTGTTTACATGTATGACTGTTTTGCCTGCCTGTTTGTATGTGCACCATATGAATGCCTGTGCCCACAGCTGTCAGAAGAGAATATTGGATGCCCCGGAACTGGAGTTACAGATGGTTGTGAGCTACCTTGTGGTTCCTGGGTATTGAACTCAGGTCCTCTGCAGGAGCAAACACGTTCCAAACTGCTGGGCCGTTTCTCCAATCCTTTGGTTTCCTTTTATTGAGAATCTAAATAAAGCTGCACTAAATATCCTTTTGCACCAATCCTTGTGTGAGTCTCAAACTTAAGATTTTCTACCAAAGAGTATTTCTACCAGATAATTCACAGGTCTAGGAGTGGGATGTTAAGGGCCCTATGCAGACTGAAGGTTCTTCAGGGTGGTGGCACTAATCCCCAGGGCTCTGCTATTGAAGGGATGAGAATTCTCCCCACCAGAATGCTATCATTCAAGATAAAATGATATTCAAAAATGGAGAAGGAAAGCATACGAAGGCTCCCATCTTGCTTGCCGTGGGTGCTGGGGTCGCATCCTGGCAAGTGCCAATCACTGAGGCATGGTGTCTCAAGTCACCGGGAGCCCTTGACAATTCTTGACATCTGGGACTGGATGATTCCTAATCGTATGATCTGTCCTGCAATGTGAGATGGCTCAGCATTCCTGGCTGCCCATTCACTGGTGTTGCAATGATGGTGCCCTTCCCTCCAGGCTTTGTAACCTCAAATAGCGCCAGATATTCCCAAATGTCCCCTGAGAATTAAACCAGCCATAGTTAAGAACAGCTTCGTTACACTGCATGACTTCTTTATTGGCTTTAAGTAATAGAACCAGCTCGAAACAAACACGAGGAACTTGTGCAAAGAATCTTAATGGTGTTTTAGAACCCAGGGGCATGGATGCAATGGGACTTCTCTTTGTGGATCAGATTCTTTCTGTTCTGTAGCTGCAGACTGGCTTTCTGTACATGCTTCGGTACACGGAGAGAAAAGACACCGCTAGCCCATGAGATGCTAATGCGAAGTCACAACTGCAGCAGAATCTCTTTCCAAATCCAATTTGGAGGGAGGGACTCCGATTGGCCTGGACTAGGTGGGTTGTGTATGACCGGTCCAGTCACAGCTGCTGTCCAGGGAGTACGGGACACAGGGCCCCTAGGGGTCTTGCTGCAATTGCTATGCAGAGGGAAGTGGGGAGGAAGCAACCACCAGTGTGAGAATCCCCCAGACAATGTACATTTGGGGAGGTTTAGTGAGTACACGCACAACCATTCAGTATCCGTGCTGTGCACTGCCTGAGAGAAAGAGGGCGGGGCTGTCCTCAAGTTTGACCTTCCATCTAACTAGACTTACGGGTGACAACTACCGTGCCACCCAGGCTTTGGTTTAGGGGTCTCTGTGGGGCAGCATAGCTTACACAGGCAAGTCCACTCTAGAGAGAGAACTTTAGAGTCTGGCATTCGCAAGTCCATAAAGATGTTTTATGTAGGAACTTGCTGCCGTCTTCCTTCATGGAGCTGGCCGAAGTGTGCAGACACTGGGGCAGAGGTGCAGCGCAGGCCGATGCTCTACTGCTGAGCACTCAGGGACTCAGCCTCAGTTTCCAAGAAGGGGGCAGTTGGTGCTTGATCAGTAGAGGCCCAGTCCCTGGGTAGCAGGTTATTGCCTGAGAGGCCCCTCCCCTTAGGGCTGCTGGACACATCGCTTTATAAGGACCTCCCACTTCCTCCCAAGCCATAAATATCCCAAACGCTGAATAGGATCTGTTCACCTCTGTGCCCAGAACTGAGCAGTGTTGTGGTTGTGAGGATTTATAGTTTTGTTTTCTCTGTGTAGGTGTTGTCCCTGCTTGTCTGTCTGTGCAGCACATATGCTTCAGCTGCCTGGTGCCCGTGGAGTCAGAAGAGGGCATCGGATCCCCTGAAACTGGAGTCACAGATGGTTGTGGGCTACTGGGGATTGAACCCAGGACCTCTGGGAGAGCAGCCAGAGCTCTTAACTGCTGAGCCATTTCTCCAGTCCCACATATTGTACAACAGAGCAATAAGTGAGCCTCACACTGTGCCAGGGTATGTATGAATAACCCCAAAGCAGACATTTCTATTGTGGTTGTCTCACAGATGCTGAGGTTGAAGCCCAGGAAGGTACCACGTCTGTGATCACCTGGCACCAGAGCCCCCACTCGTCGAAGGGCTCCTGGGTTCCTAGAGGAAGCTTCCCTGCAGCTTGTTCCCACTCTGCTGTGTTGAGCAACCGGTATACTTGGGAGTGCAGAGTTTTTCTGAAGTAGTAATTGTGATAAGATGTGTGCAGATCCCACAATACATTTGTTTTCCCTAAGACAAGATCTCACCATGTTTCCCAGGCTGGCCCCAAACTGTGATCCTTCTGAGTACTGGGGTTACAGGCACATGCCACTATGCCTTGCTTACAATATAGGTGTTGGTTTTTGCCTGTTGTTTGTCTTGTTTTGTTTGAGGCAGGGTCTTACTGTCTAGTCCTGGTGTTAAGTTTACTATGTAGACCAAAGTGGCCGAAAACTCATGGGCAGTTCTCCTCTAATCCCAGCACTCAGAAGGCAGGGGCAAGCATATCTCTGGGAGTTTGAAGCCAGCCTGGTCTACTGTTGTGGAATGTTTGTTTACACTGTGTGAAGATGTGTCTCTGTGATTGGTTTAATAAAGAGCTGAAAGGCCAATAGCTAGGCAGGAGAAAATAGGCGGGACTTCCCGGAAGAGAGAGGAACTCTGGGAAGAAGAGAGGCAGGAGACACCATCAGACATGGAGAGAGTCAGACATAGAGAATGAAGGAAAGGTAAAGAATCACATGGTAGAATGTAATAAACAGAAACAGGTTAGTTTAAGTTATAAATGCTAGTTGGGAAAAAGCCTAAGCTAAGGCCAAACCTTCAAAATTAATAATAATAAGTCTCTGTGTTGCTACTTGTGAGCTGACAGCCTGAAGAAAAGTCCATCTCTAGTCTACACAGTGAGTTTCAGGCAAGCTAAGACTACATAGACACACCCTGTCTCAAGACAAAACCACAAGCAATAGACAAGGACTTTTTCTAACTATTTCAGATGCTGCGCAGTAGAGGCAATCGACATCTCCACCCCACGAAGGAACTAAACTTTAAGAGAAACAACTCTGCCCAGACCCCCACAGTGCACTGGGACCTCATGCACTCTCGGTGACAGCTCATTGGGCTGTTGCCAGTTCACAGACATAGTGTGGGAGGCTCATTTGCCCAAGAACTAGTAAGTAGGAGAGCTGAGGTTCAAACCCAAGCTAGGGGCTCTGGAGTACCAACCTGCTTTTCAAGAACAGGCCATCTTTGCTGAATGAATGGTAGGGAGAGAAGGAGAGATGGGGAGAAAGAGAGAGGGTGAGGGAGAAGAGGAGGGAGGGAGAGGGATAGAGATAGATAGATGGATGGATGGATGGATGGATAGATAGATAGATAGACAGACAGACAGATGGCACATTAGGAAATGGCAGGAGAAGCAGATGGTCAAAGCAGAGTGGATGCAACCAGTATTTGTCCTGAAGGGTACCTGAGTGGTTGTTGACTGACTGGCTGATACACACTGGAGCTGAAACATCTATCCTGCCTCAGCTCCTGATTTTCTTTTGGTGAAAATAATTGATGAGGCGGAGCCTGGGTCTCTTGCTGGGGTTGGAAGGACACCGCTGGGCACTTCAGTACTGAGCTGCCTGGAGAGGAGGAAGCTGAGCTGCAGTTACTCTGGATGTCTAGGCTATCAATTAAAACCATCCAATCAACCATTCCTGGGGCTCCAGCTCAGTTATAGTGTATTTTAGGGGAGGACCCTTGGGTGTTCAGAGGTGCTGAGACCTGAGGTCCCTTCCAGCGCCCCCCCAGGCCTAGGCCACTTTAATGGTACCTACTCTCGGAGAATTTCAGCAGCCTTACCAGACACCCTGTGCCTGAAAACTTTACTATACATTCTGATGTACAAAGGTCACTTTCCCAGGTGGTGAAAATATAATTGAGGGTTTGTTCTCCCTGGGGAATGCCCAATGTCCTGTCCTTGATCTGCAAGGCTGGTTCCCTGAGCTGGCATGCTTATTTGGTGAGTCAGAGCATCCCTGCCCTTCAAGGGAGCAGAGAGATACTCCTTGCAGGAAACAGGGATGCGGGAATGATGGCTGTGACAGAGACAAGGGGCTGATTCGCACAGAAGCTGAGGTGTAGCCAGAGACCCCAAACTCGAGTGAGAAGAGGTAATAGGACAGGGTATGGAAGGTCAGAAGTCTCCCAGACCCGAGGGTTGGGCATCTGAGTGTCTTTGGCTAACGGAGAGAGTTCGGGTGAGCAAGGAGGGACTTGGGTAGCCTGTAGTCAGCACTAAGCCAGAGTTTGGTGGTCTTTGACCTCACTGTATCTGGAGATTTCTCAGGGAGTGCCGTATATGAAACCTGCTCTTAATTACTTTAAAGGAGAGAAACCATACATGCATTAAGTTCTTTTACGTAAGTTCTAGAACCATCCGTGTGAATCCACAGTGGCAGAAATGAGAACATGATAGACCATGGGGTATTTATTCCATATCCTGATTTATGTGCTGGTTGTCTGGACTCTAGGCTTGCCTATGCATATTAAACTGCTCACTTAAAACCTGTGCCTTTTACTCAATAAATACGCAAAACCATCTTGTCACACTATGCTTAGAGCAGAAAAATTTCTTCTTCTCTACAGTATGGAGGTGGATGGCTGCCTGTCCCACCCCCACCCCCAGGCAGGGGGCAGTTGAGTGAACTTGAAAATCTTGGCTTTTGACTCAGTCTCCGATTCTTTTTTTAAATTTATTTTTAGTTTTTAAAAGATTTATCTATTTATTATGTATAAAAGTGTTCTGCCTGAATGTATACCTGCAGGTCAGAACAGGGAACCAACACTCATTATAGATGGTTGTGAGCCACCATGTGGTTGCTGGGAATTGAACTCAGGACCTCTGGGAGAGCGGTCAGTGCTCTTAACCTCTGAACCATCTCTCCAACCCTCAGTCTCCAATTCTAATCTTGTTCCATCATTGCTATTGTGATGTTAGATGATTGGATTTCCAGTGTTCTAACTCCTTAAAATGGGCAAATGAGCCCATGTGCAAATTTCGCTAGCATTCTTCAGCCACCTCCTGCAGGAAGTCTTCCCTGACTTCCCACAGCCTCTACAGGTGTCTTCCTCACCTCCACACGTCAGCTTCGGCATGTGCATGATTCCGACCTCCGTGTGCGTGATTCCGACCTCCACGTGCGTGATTCCAACCTCCGTGTTGGAATCCGTACTCTGACAGGTATGAAACCTGGTGGAGTTTGGCAAATACCTTGCTATGAATGGGAATCTGCAGAGCCTGCCACATTATATCTCTGTGGTCCCTGTCTGGATAATCTTGGTTGTCAATTTGACTATATCTGAAATCAACGAAAAACCCAAGATGATGGGCGATCCTGTGAGGGGTTTCCTTAATGGGATTATTTGAAGCAGGAAGCTCCATCCTAAATCTGGTGGCATTTCAGGTAAAAGGACACGGAAGAAGGCGCTTGGTCTCTTCCTTGCTTCCCCTCCCGTCCTTCTTGATGGCAAAGTCGTTTATCCTGTTGCTGAGGCCAGTAGCAAATCTAACTTCAGCAAGTAGCTCTCCAGGAATCTTCCCAGATTCCAGCACTGGACTGGGACTGCTGAGACATCCAGGAATTATGGGATTCTTGGCTTTTCCAAGGAGAGGCGGCACTGCAAGGCTGGCCAGACCACAGCTGCCTGTAAGCCACGGTAATAAACATCCTTTAAAAAGTTTTTCTTTTCTTTTCTTTTTTTATTTTTATTTTATTTTTCCCCAAAGTTTAGTTTCTTTTTTTTCCATGATATTTATTGAGCTCTACATTTTTCTCTGCTCCCCTCCCTGCCTCTTCCCTCCCTCCTTCAACCCTCCCCCCAAGGTCCCTATGCTCCCAATTTATTCAGGAGATCTTGTCTTTTTATACTTTCTACTTCCCACGTAGATTAGATCTATGTAAGTCTCTCTTAGTGTCAGTATTGTTGCCTAAATTCTCTGAAATTGTGGTTTGTAAGCTGGTTTTCTTTGCCTTATGTTTAAAAACCACCTATGAGTGAGTACATGTGATAATTGTCTTTCTGTGTCTGGGTTACTTCACTCAAAATAATGTTTTCTAGTTCCATCCATTTTCCTGCAAGATTCAAGCTGTCGTTATTTTTTTCTGCTGTGTAGTACTCCATTGTGTAATTGTACCACATTTTTTTTTTATCCATTCTTCGATCGAGGGGCATTTAGGTTGTTTCTAGTTTCTGGCTATGACAAACAAAGCTGCTATGAACATAGTTGAGCACATGTCTTTGTGGCACGATTGAGCATCTTTTGGATATATACCCAAAAGTGGTATTGCTGGGTCTTGAGGAAGGTTGTTTCCTAATTTTCTGAGAAATCGCCACACTGACATCCAAAGGGGTTGTACCAGCTTGCACTCCCACCAGCAATGCAGAAGTGTTCCCTTTTCCCCACAACCTCTCCAGCATAAGTTGTCATCAGTGTTTTTGATCTTGGCCATTCTTGCAGGTGTAAGATGGAATCTCAGAGTTGTTTTGATTTGCATTTCTCTGATGACTAAGGATGTTGAACATTTCCTTAAGTGTCTTTCAGCCATTTTAGATTCCTCTGTTAAGAGTTCTCTGTTTAGGTCTGTGCTCCATTTTTTGTTTTTATTGGATTATGTGTTCTTTTGGTGTCCAATTTCTTGAGTTCCTTGTATACCTTTAAATGTAATAGATTATGTATTCATTCTGTAAGTTCTTTTTTTTTTTCAAGACAGAGTTTTTATGTAGCTTTGGAGCCTGTCCTGGAACTAGCTCTTGTAGACCAGGCTGGCCTTGAACTCACAGAGATCTGGCCATCTCTGAGTGCTGGGATTAAAAGCATGTGCCACCACCGCCTGGCAGGCAGTTTCATTTCTTTAGAGAACCTCACACAGCCTGTCTCCTCCCATCCTCTGAGACCTGTATCTCTACTCCTTTCTCAGTTTTCACATCTTGGGGGTAAGCCCAGCCCTTGTTCAGCTCTGCATCGCTCCTATTTATTACTAGATGTGTTCAGGAAGTGCTTGGCCAGTGAGTAACTAGTAGATAAATTAGAGTATGCAGGACAAAGACAAACCACTTCAAAGGAGAGGCCTAGCCTAGTGAGTACACAGATGGGAGTCAGTAAGGATTGAAGTGGGGAGCGGTGACCCAATGAACAAAAATTGAAGACATTAATGGAGGGATATCATTTTCCTTCTAAAGGATTGTATAATGGTGGTGACCAAACAGGCCAGTTCCAAAGTCCAGAGAAGAGTCCAGAATGGGACAACCTGACGGTCAGCACTGGGGACGAGTCCAGTTGCCCCGCATGCACTCATTCTGGAGGCTCCCTCCCATCCCTCTGTCCCTCCCTGCCTTTCTTCCCTCCATCTTCCCTTTCCTCCATGCCGCTGTCAACTGAACTTCCAAGGAGTCAGCAGTTGAGGGGACTGAGGCAGGAAATGCCTCCGAGGGCCAGGGCCAGGGAACAAAGCCAGTAACTGTCCCTTCCCCAGTCTGCTTGCCTCCCCAGACACCATGCCCCTGAACAGATGCCTCCCCCATCTTTCAGCCCCAGAGCGGAGTGCCTGTCAAGAGTTTGCATATTTATCTGCTCTGTGATGTTTACAGGGATTTAGTGTTTAATAACTGTCACTCCAATATATCTTTTCTTAATCCCTTCAGATCTGCTGCTGTAGCAATTTTAAATATTTATCAACACTGTTTGTGTGTTCGGCTGGTTGGGTTGCAATCTTCATGTAATTAAAGATTTACAAGACTCTGCTTGAGAATTATGCAGCCTTGGTGAGATTACAGGGGAAGGGAAGAGGGAGCTGGTCTTGGAATCTGTGGTTTGGAATTTGAAAACCACAAATGGAGCTCTCCTGGGAAAGGCTCCATAAGTTCTCTCCCTTGCCATTCTTTCTCACTGTATTCAGTGCATATGTCATGGATGAAAGATGCAGGTCATGGGTCTGAGTTCTGCCTCCCTTTAGGGGGTGGAAGCAGAAAGAGGTCTCTGCTGATTTACAATCTTCATTTTTGTAGAGACAAGAAATATGGAAACAATTTTTTTAAAAAAATTATTCTTGATCTTGAATGATAAAGGAACAAATTCCTTTTTTTTTTGTGGTACTGGGGATAAAATCATGGTCCTATGCACTCTTGGCAAGTGCTTTATCACTGTTCATCCCCAGACCTAGAGTTATTTATTGCAAGCAATAGAAACTGGCTATGGAAAACCTGGAAATTTCTGGAAGAATAAGGAGAGGTCATAGGATCAAAGGAAGCACAAAAAGACAAAAGAAAAACATGGGTGGGCACTGGGCTGTGTTGGGGTCTCTGTGACAGGACACATCGAACAGTGACTCTGTTTGTCAGTCTTCACAGGGTAGGCTAGGATGGAGACCAGTGGGTTTTGACTGACGGTTTCATCAAGACTGTAGCTGGGCATGGTGGCATGCTTTTAATTCCAACAGTCAGGGAGCAGAGGCAGGTGGATCTCTGTGAATTCGAGGTCATCCTGGACTACAAAAGAGTTCCAGACCAGCCAGGGCTGCACAGTGAGACCCTGTCTCAAGACAAAACCAAAACCAAAAAAGATTGTAGCTAGTGAGCAGGGGTGGTCCCCTGGAACAAGCTCTAGGTGGTGGTGATGCCAAGCAGAAGCCGTGAGCAGAGGCTGATGAATGCCGTTGGTTGGAACCAGGCTTTTCCGCATGGCTGTGCTGGACCCAAGCTGAGAGAGGACACATGCACACACACACGCACACACACACGCACACACACACCCATGCACGCTTGCACACACGCATTCGTGCATGCACACATCAAGTCAGGAGAAGAGAATGGCAAGGGCAAAGCACCATGGTGGCAAAGGGGTCAGTAGGCTTTCATGGGCTAGGTGCCTCCTTTCCCAGACTAGGCTTCAGAAAGGGATCATCTCCAGCCCTCACTCTCCGAGCATCACATAAATAGCCAGAACTTCATTTCTTCAAATGGAATAGAAGGCTCATAGCAGAGGGCAACCTTCCAGCTCTCATGGCAGGGCTCTCTCTTCAGGAGGCCAGCAGTGGAAGAGAAGCTGTTGGTCCTGTAGATTCAGGGTTGATGGGGTATGACGTCTTCAGAGCACACATCGTCCTCTGTGGGGTGAGGAGACAGAAACAGATCCTCACAGGAGGCCAGTGACAGAGGTATGTTGGACTGGTTAAAAGTGTCTTTTCTGGGGCTGGAGAGATGGCTCAGTGGTTAAGAGCATTGCCTGCTATTCCAAAGGTCCTGAGTTCAATTCCCAGCAACCACATGGTGGCTCACAACCATCTGTAATGAGGTCCGGTGCCCTCTTCTGGCCTGCAGGCATATATTGTATACATAATAAATAAATAAATATTTAAAAAGTGTCTTTTCTAGGATTTGGAAACAATTCATTGTTCTATTGCACAGTACAGTGACTACACATTGTTAAAAGGTGCAAATATGACATAGCCACTACACAAAAGTGTCTTTTCTAAAATAGGTATTTAGTGATGGAAATTCCCCTACCTACATTAGTGGTGCTCAACATTTTGATATGTTGTGTTTTTAATATTTTCCAGTTTTCCTTTACTTTGGGCCATGGGTAGGCTAAACCCCTGACCACTGGGCAGACCATGAGCATGCAGTTCAAGCTGCCCATCATGACTGACCTAGCTGTAAATTCATCCTTCAAAGCAGTACTCCATAGACAAAGGCAAGTGTTAAAGGAGGTGCCGGGCCACATAGATGCCCATGGCACCTGTTAATTATAGGAGCATGTCACTGTAGCTGTGCAAGTATCTGCCCCTGTACTGCCACATCTCCCTCGGCCATATCTCCCTCGGCCTATCCCGGTTGCTGTGAGGAGAATCACTAAGGAGGAGGATAGAGGTGGCTCAGAATTCTTTCTGATGTTGGTATTAGCTCGAATTGGTAAACAACTCTAGTGTTTCTACCACAAGAGTAGCCATGGGTAGAAAACAGAGATCTGACAGTTGACCACAACTGGTTGTTGATTCTTTTACTTAGCGAGATAGCCTGAGGCAAGGATCCCACTGATTACTGTGCCTTGGGAATGATTCAGCCAGATGGACAGCAACTTGGGAGGGGTAAGATTCAAGGCTTGGTGACAGGGAAGTTTAGGAAAAGAGGTTTTGAGTATGGACTTCTTGGAGTGAGCACAGGATTTGAGACTCTTTGTGTTCGCTGTTGGTGTCCATTAAATTACTACTGGTACCAGATAGACAAGATGGCCCACTTTATGGAAGCCCATTAACCTTTGTCACCAATGACACAGGGTTTGTTTAGTCTGCTGAGGAACAGTGGCTCTGGTGACTCAGCTAAGGGAGTGGCTTGGGTTTTACCACATCAATTCACTAAGACTCACCTGGATACTGCCATTTTTGAATGTTCAACTTTTGAAGCAGACATCAATCCTGAGCTCGTAATTTGGTATCACCAATCAGCTGGTGATTTAAGATCTCAGCCATTCCTAGTGGAATAAGTAAGAACCACCATCAGCCAGTGACTTTTATAGTGACAGGGGTCTGTAGGCCTGTTTTTTTTTTCTTTGTTTTTTTTTTTTTTTTATTTACTTGCTTCTTTGCCAAAGGTTAAATTCCCGATGAACTAGGCAGAGAGACCTTGCTACCACAGATAGAGGAAGAGTCCAGAGAAAGGTCTAGAGAGATGGCTCAACAATTAAGAGCACCAGCTGCTCTTCCAGAGACCTGGGTTCAATTCTGAGCAGCCACATGGTGACTCCCAACCAACTATAACTCCAGCTCCAGGGGATTCGACGCCTTCTTCTGCCTTCTGTGGGCACCGGGCACACATGCGGTTCACAGACAAGCATGCAGGCAGAACGCTCATTAACATAAACATTTTAAAAAAAGAACCTGAGACAACTTGTGGGATGGTATGTGAGTGAAAAGCCATTCTCTCTGTTCATGCTTGGTCCAGGGCTCAGTGCTGCAGTGTGGTGAGGTGCATTGGGGGCAGTGTGTGTACTGCGTGCTAGGGAGGGAAGAGGGTGGAGGGCAGTTTCTGTTCTTTTATCTAGTCAGGATCCAGCATGGTTTCTGCCACAGTAGTTCATACATTGAGTGGTAAATGTCATGATCTGCTGCTGACTTGTCCTGTCCCTTTAAGAGACAAGCCCCGCTCACTCCTCCTGCTGAGGCAAGAGGATCTTCCTTCTGCTTCTAGCTGCTCCATCTTTCTGTCTCTCTGGAAGAGGTAGCTGCTGTCCCTTCTCCTCTTCCCCCACCCCCTCTCTGTTTCTCTCTCTCTCTCTCTCCCTCTCCCCCTTCCCTTTCCTTCCATAACCCACTGAATAAACTATACCCAAGCACTTTCTGCATGGCTGTGCCTATCTGTCCTGTCCCATGACCCCCCTCCCAGCACCCACCCCCGCTCCTCCCACCACTGCCCAAAACCATAACAGTAAAAAATAAAGAAGTGAATTAATCCAGATGCCCTTCAACCTAGAAAGCACTGCTCAGAGTGTCTAGCCCATCCGCAGCCAGGACGGACTCCCTCAGTTAGTGCTCCCCAGCTTGAAACCACCTTAGCAGAAATCCGTCAGGCTTACGTTAGGAGGCATCCTGCTCTCTGTGCTCTCGCGCCCTCAAACCTGTGCTCACACGCGTGGGCCAATGGTGAAGAGGAGCTTTGAGGACTTTCTCAAGGTCGCACAGTTAGTAAACAACAGAGCCTGGGGGCCAGCCGGACTCTGAGCAAAGGTGCTGTCTGGACTGCCCGAGTACACATCCACCAGTTCCTGTCCCCTCTCAGGAGTCCCGTGGGAGCTAGCTTTGTCTGTCAGAAAATGCTTCCACCGGGCTGAAAGATGGCTTGGTGGGCAAAGGCACTTGCCATCGGGCCTGATGACCTGAGTTCAATGCCAGCACTCGGATGATGCAAAGAGAGAACTGACTCCTGCCAGTTGTCCTCTGGCCTCCACACATCTGGCACATGCGCACACACAATAACTGCAATAAAACATTAGAGAGAAAGCAGCGTTCCCGTATTGTCAGTGGAAACCCACCTCCCTATTTAATTCTTACATGGGGTTCTGAGTGTGGTCTGAGAACTTCTCTCCTTTTCATTCCATAGCTTTCTGGGTCTCAGAGGCCACCATACATCCTAGTCCTACCTAGTCCCACTCCACACAGAGGGAGCTCAAATTCCCCAGACTGTGGCTCTTAGGCCAAGCAAGGTGAAGTCTAGCCAGTGTAGTTTCAGGGTCATTATTTGCTGTCTAGACACTGCAGTCATTAATTTCATCTCACATTAGCTTTTTTGGCAAAAGAAATTCTTCTACCGGTCTGACGTTCTTGGCTGAATCACCAAAGAGCGTGGCTCAAACAGGAAGTCCCATGAGAAGGCAAGACCTGCAGGCTCCCCTGGGTCACCTGCCATTCTGGAGCCAGTATCTAAGTCCTGGGGCAGGAGGAAGGGGGAGTAGGCCGCACACGACTGAGGGCTACGCTGGTGTGGGGTGCTTGGCAATTGCCTGTTCTGAGGCGTCTGCAGGTGCTTGTATGCAAGAGTGCACGTGACAGAGCAGGAAGAGCAGCAGCTAAGACTCATCCACCTGCAGCTGTCCAGTCTCACGAGGGACATCACTTGAAAGCCAAAAGTCCAGGCTGAATGGAGCTTTGCATCTACATTGTCCCTGCCCCGCCCCCGCACTCATTTATCCCCCAAGCCCAGCCATCCAGAGGGCAGCCTGCAGCAGGTCTTGGAAGAGACACCAAGGCCTCGGTCACCACTGAGTGGGTCTTGTCCAGCCATTGACTGCAGGCTGCTGGCTTCAGTTCTGTAGCGCACTTCTCCCATGGAGCCTATGCTAATTGCCTTTGATTTCCTCCTAATTGAGATTTAGTGTGGTTCCCGGTAGACAGCACAGGAAGATCTTGGTTGCTCCACTGACCTTCAGGGGTCCCCCCAGTGGGGGGCTTCGGGGGAACCCTAGTGTGTGCAGGGGGCAGAGGAAGATAGAGTAGGCTTCAGCTCTCCTTCCCCCTGGCATTTGCTCATTTTTTCTGCCGTGGGTGCTGTCTAGTCTCCAGAGTGGCCAATGAGAGAGGGAATCTGAGGAACCTGACCCTTTGGAGAACTTTAGAGCCCCTGCCCCTGAGATCCCTTTTCCTGGAGGGCGAGAAAGACAGGTGCATTTTCCCTACTGTGTGTGTTTGTGTTTGCCTCAGAGCTCAGCAGCCCAGGGCTTTGCCTGGACCCGGGGAGCAGCTTTGTTGCAGCAAAGAAGTCTTGTGTGTGGTAGTAGAAAGAGGTCTAAATTTGGGCCTCTGCTGTGTGACCTTGAGTAAATCATCCAATGTCTCTGGGACACTACCTATCTGTTACCTGCTGCCTTGCCCACGTGACAGGACTGAGCTATGGATGGGGATAGGGTCTGTGATGTTAGGTACTGGGATGATGAGGATGACTAGAAACAGGGTGGGCATTAGCATCAATGCCCTGGCTCTGCCAGCAGGTGTGGGCTGGTGGCTTCCCTTCTCACTCTAGCTTATTGTGAGTTTTTGGGATGATAGTGGGAGTTGGGGTTGCTTAGAGAGCCATGATGGTGCAGTTGGTCCCCAGTTGGAAGGATTATTAGCCCGGACGTTAGTACCCTGAATTCCTTAGGGCCATGTACACCAGCTTTAGGGGAGTCAGGTGGAACTGGGGCCAGAGTTCAGCCCTGGCCAAGCCAGGTGGGCAGAACTACATGTTAGCTCTAGGTCAGATTCTGTGGCTTCAAATGCACAGCTGCTCTAAGGTATGCAACCATCTCACTCCCAGCACAGTGAGGACCTGCTGTGCTCTGCTGAGTTTGGACTTGGGGCCTTGTAGCCAGGAGCAGGAACACTTGGATTCTCAAACACGGCCCAACCTAAAGGGGCGCTGGGTGGCAGGGTTTCCTGCCAAGCTGAGGAAGATTTCTGTCCTGACGTCTCTGCCTAAATGATCCCAGGTTTTCTCCCTGGCATCAAGAGGGTGGTGAAGGCTGTCAGAGCCTAGGGTTTCTTTCTGCTAGGGCAGGGAAGCATCTTAGTCCCCCACTCCACACTGCCCCATGAGCTGTGGCTTGGGGACAGATTTCACCACCTGTCATAAGAAAGGAGACACCAGAGGGCACAGCTCTGGAAACATTAGACTCTGGTTCACATCTGGGCCTGAGACAGAGCAAGCCACATGTGCTTTCCGAGTCTTAGTTTCCTCGTCTATAAAATGAGGTTAATGCGCCCCACCTCAGCGCAGTGGACTTTTCAGGCAGTGAAACTGCTTTGGGCCACACTGGCATGGTAGGCGTGTGTCATCACACATTTGCCCAAACCCAAAGAATGCACAGTGATGTGTCCCTGTGGCTGGGCCTGAGGCGGACACTACATGGAGGGAGTGCTATGTGGGAATTCTTTATCTTCTGCTAAGCTTCCCTGTCAGCCTAAAAGATTAAAATAAAATACAAAATAAAATAAAGTCATGGCCAGAGATATGACTTGGTGGTTATGAGTAATTGTTCTCATAGAGGATCAGGGTTTGGTTCCTAACACTCACATGGAAGCTCACACCCACCTGTTATTCCAGTTCCTGGGATCAAAGCTCTCTTCTGGTCTCTTCAACACCAGCTATGCAAACGGTACACAAACATACATGTAGCAAAACACTCACATACATAAAATAAAATAAAGTCAAGGAATCAGCAAGTACCAAAACATAAGAAGCCATCAACAATGATGACTAATAATTATTAAACAGGCTTGAATATTCAGTGTGCATGTATGTATGTGTGTGCACACAAGCCACAGCACACGTGTGGAAGTCAGAGAACAAACCTGCGGGAGTTAGTACTCACCTTCCACTATGAGGATCCAGGGACTTGAACTCAGGTCATCAGGCTTGGTGGCAAGCACCTCTGCCCGCTGAGGTACTTTACAGGCCTCAGTGTTTCCTTCTCTCATCTCCTTATCAAGTCTTGGGCCATGCACCGTTGTGACAAGACCAGGAAGATGGGATCCCACCTGTCTCCTGAATCTGCCTGCCTGCTGAGCACAGGAGCTGAGGGACCATGCTCTTTGGGGTTCGTTTTTCTCATTGCCTTCAAAGCCTTTATTTTCTTTATTCCTCCCAGGCCCTCTGGAAGGCATGACACCTCAGGGGTTGAGTAATTCCAGAAGATTCCTCCAGAAGTGGGGGACAGAAAGGACTGGAACAACAGCTGAGGTATTGGGTTCTCATCTCAAGTCCAGAGGTCTGGGGAGCCCTTGGCTCTCACTATTTTTTTTTTAAATACAAAGCAGGCTAGAGCAATGGGAATCCTGTGTGCTGACTGCCGACAGGATGTAAAATGGTGCGGCCACTATGGAAAAGAGAATGGCTGTTCTTTACACAATTAAAGACAATTACAAAGTGATCTAGCAAGCTTGCCCCCAGTGTTCACCCTCTGAAATGGAAAAAAGAGGAAAAGACAGGATCCGGGAGATGAAAGCGGTCCTGGGCACTGACAGACAGTGGATAAATAAGGTACCATGTGACTGCACGGGGGTTCGTGATCAGCCTGAAAAAGGAAGACAGTTATGAGACATGCGACAACACACTTGAACCCTAAGGACTTTGTGCTAAGTGAAATAAGCCAGCCACAGAAGGAAAAACACTATTTGAGTCCACCCACAAGGGAGCTACCTGGAACAGCCAAATCTATAATGGCGGAGGGTAGAATGGCAGTTGCTCTGGCCACAGGAGACAGCAGGGAGTTGTTTGGTGACCCAGTTTGAGGTTTTAGGATGAAAGGCATTCTGAAAACTGGTTTATAGCATGCCCATTAGCACTGACAAAGACCTTCGATAGGTTGGGTTAGGAGGAAAAGTGTAGGCAAGAGGGTTCAGATTACGAGGCAGCTGGTCCACTGATAAAAATATTGCATATGCTTACAGAGGGTTTGGAATACATATATTCCTGTTTATGTAGCTCAGACTGGCTTGGGACTCCTGATCTTCCTGGCTTAACCTCCTGAGTGCTGGGATTACAGGTGTGCCCCACAAGTGGCTAGATGATGCTGTGTGTGTGTGTGTGTGTGTGTGTGTGTGTGTGTGTGTAACCACAATTTCAAATAAAATAAAATAGCTGGGAGTAGTGATGCACACCTTTAATCCCAGAAATCTGGAGGCAGAGGCAGGTGGATCTCTGAGGTCGAGGCCAGCCTGGTCTACAGAGTGAGTTCCAGGACAGCCAGGGCTCTACAGAGAAACCCTGTCTCAAAAAAAAAAAAAAAAAAAAAAAACGGCAAACAAATAGTGAAATAATGAGATCACTTTAATAATAATGATGAGAGCAGAGGCTAGGTATGCCTAGGGTGAAGGTAGGCTAGCCAGACTTTCTTTCTAGGGTCAGCAGGAAGTGAGAGACTATCAACTGTGTTCAGACACCTCTGTGCTGCCTCACAGGCCAAGGTCTGGGCTTCCCAGAGCCTATCACTCACTGGGGCCTAGCGAGGATGCAGGCAGTGGAAGGAGAGAGAGCTGGGTGTTTATTTGGTGCTCAGACAGTCAGAGATCACAGCTATTATGCCCCCTAACTGGACCCCCTTCTCTCATGTACATGCGCATAACTATTTTCCTCTCAATTTTGATCTTGTCTTATTTCTTCTCTGTAAAAGTAGTGAGTTCCTTACCCAACTAGGGATTTCTGCTTCACCCATTCAGCTGCTCACCTTCTGGAGTCCAGCTGGAGGCAGGGGATGGATGGGGTGCTAGGTAGGAAATCCCCTTCTCGGGAGTATGGAGGGGAAGGCTGATGACTGCAGATTTTCTTCTTGTTCAAGTGTAATGTTTTGCCCTTCCCTGTTCCCTTCTGGTGAAAGACCTACGGAGGACCCTGGGCATGGGCTGGCTGGCAGCACACGCTGGGCACTGGGTTGGAAGTATCAAGGGACCTGCATGGCTTCCTTCACTACCGCTCCTTCTCAGTCTTCCTCTACCATGCAGGATCCATGTCCGGTGTGTATGTCCGGGCATCAGTGAACTAGCTATTCTCTTCCATATAATTCTCAGTACCCTCTCTAGGTGCCAAAGCCAAAGAAAGCATCTTTTCAGTCCTCCCTGTGGGAGCTGCAGTGGGACATAGAGCCCTGGAGAAAGAAGGGAGGAGGAAGGAAGATCCTTAGAGGAGAGGAGTTGAGTATCTCAGACAGGGCATTTAATGTTGTTGTTGTTGTTGTTGTTTTGTTTTTCGAGACAGGGTTTCACTGTAGCTTTGGAGCCTGTCCTGGAACTAGCTCTTGTAGACCAGGCTGGCTTCAAACTCACAGAGATTGGCCTGCCTCTGCCTCCCGAGTGCAGGGATTAAAGGCGTGCACCCAGCTGCATTTAAAATTTATTGAGCTATACAAACCAGGTGTGGTGGCTCCCAACTCTAATCCTAGCACTTGGGGGGCTTAAGGTGGGAGGGATCCCAAGTTCTAGGCAAGCCTGAGCTACACAAGACCTTATCTTAAAAAAAAAAAAAACAAATAGCACATGCATGTGTGGGCACACACACAAGACATGAAGGTCACACTCATGTGGTCACACTCAACCTTGACCTCACGTGTAACTCACCAGGGGTTTGAATAAGAAGTAATATTTAGGGGATGATAAAGTGTTTGCCACACAAGCTTGAGGACTTGGGTGGGATCCCCAGCACCAGGCTATATCTTTAAAAAAGACATATAACTTTGACCTCTGGCCTCCACATGCTTATGGGCACGTGAGTATATGCAAAAGTGCACATGTGAGCGTGCACATACATGTACACACACACACGTGTGCCTGTGCACACTCAGATGCAACATCTATATTTCCTCTCTATAGACTTTGTGGTGCTTGGCATCGGGAGTTTTAAATCTCCCCAGGTGATTCCATGCACAGCCAAGGCTTAATGTGTGCCTAATGCTTTACTCATGTCTCACTGCAAGCTCAGGAGTTAGGCCAGTGGCTGACAGAATGCGGTCCCAGAACCCACCATATCCCGGGAACTTGTGTTAGAAATGTACATTTTCAGTCTCATCACAAATTTAGGGAATGAGAATCTCAGACTTGTAAAGCCTTCCAGGATATTCTGATGACTGCCTGCTCAAGCCTCAGAACCCCTAGACTGAGGAGCCACCCACTCCTATATCAATAAAGTGCAGAGACTTACATATTAGGTCAAGGGAACCTGGAGAGCAAGGCTCAGAACAGGGACCGGAATACCCAGGCCCAGACCCATCCATCCTTCCTCTTTACCCACAATCCTCCCAGAACATAAACACTCCTCACACCGTGGGTCACCAGGGTCTCTTTCTCCTGTCTTGGCTGTGTAGCAAAGCTTAGCTCTATTTGGAGCATAATTGCTCTTGCCCCGGGGAAGCAAAGGGCAGATCACCCCAGGAATCTTTCTAAAACAGTTTTATTAGGTGCTTAAAATAGCTTCTGGCAGATGGAGTGTAGAGAGGAAGATGGTTCACAGCTGCCTGTGACATTTGCGAGGTGTGTGTGTGTTCATGGGAGCACATGGGCGTGCATGTGTGCACACAGCTCATGCACCTGCATAGGGGTGAGTCAGACAGCTGTGGAGTTGAGAAAGGGCATAAGGAGGATGAGGACGGTGGCGTCTCATCTCCTTGACCAAGGAGGGGAAAAGCTTTGCACCGGGTTACATGTGGTGCTTGGGAGACTCCTCTTCCTTTCCCAGAGCATGCTGGACAGACAGGTGTCGGGGACTGGAGAAGGTGAGCCTTGATGTGGGCTTCAGGACCTGGAGAGTGCAGCAGAGCTCCAGGAAGCTCGTGGGTTTGCAGGGATTAAAAGCTTGAACTTTGGTTTGCTAATAAAAACACTGAGATTTCACTCCATTTTCCTTATTCTTAAAGGCAATAGCTATATAAGCAAATGCAAATCCCATTTCGGCGTAGCGATGGGGCAGAGATACTCATCAATCTAATCCTCCCTGACAGGCTCTCAAATTGGTGTAGGTGGCTCTGTTTCTCATGGCAGCTCTCTTGAATCCTGCGGTCCTGAGCGTGATTCTCAAACCTCTAATGCAGTCGTTCTTGACGGTTCAGAATCCTACTAAATCCAAGATGTTCTCTACAGAACACTCCACACTCCCACGGATATAGAAAGGGGCATCGGTACATCAGAGGCCCATTTGAATCACTCAGTGTCGTGGAGGCACTGTGAGGAATGGCCCTCCAGCTTCCCCTGCCTTAACCCTGCCCAGCCTTAACCTCATCACTGTTGGATAATGAGAGACAGAGGTATCTGAACTTATACAGCATAGCCTGCCTTAGAAGCGTCTGAGTAGGCAGCTTCAACTGTGGTCACTGGGAATTCATTCTGGGAGGGTGACTCTCAGATCCCTCAGCCATGGGGACCCGGCTCTGGCTAGTGTGACCTGTGATCACACTTGGAATTCTTTTTTTCTGTACCCAGCTGATAATAAGTCTCTTTCTCCTCCGTAGTAACCACCTGATATATATATATATATATATATATATATATATTTTTTTTTTTTTGCCTAACCCTGCAGCACCCCGCTCCCCAGCCTGCTTCCTGGATCTCCATGGGGAAGGAGTTGAGCAGGATAATGTGAACTCAGGAGACTTGGGCCTGATTCCAGACTGACTCTTTTTGGTAGTGCGACCTTGGTAAGTTGTTTAAATGTTCTAAGCCTCACCCTTCCTCACCTGTAAAGTGGAGATAATAATATCTGTTCTGCTGATTCACTGAGATTTGCTCCGCGAATGAGACTCACTGTCAGTGAGTCACAGTGTAGATTGGCCTCACATTACTCTTGTCCTGTAGGTTGAGTCTGGGCTCTTTCTCAGCTTCTCACAGGTTGACATCCTGGTCCTTTTAGATCTTTGAGGATGGCAACGAGACGAAGAATAGACCCTTAGTACTCCCTCAACCAACCATTGTTCTGTGGCCAAGGGCACTGTTAAATTCTAAAGCATCCAGAAGCTAGACAAACTGTGGTCAAGAGACTACAACCCTTCTGTGTGCACTGGTGCTGAAGGGTATGTGTGTGCACACGTGCGCGCGTGCGATGTGATGCTTGGAAGCTTCCACAAACAAAGTAGAGGGGTTCTCTGGCTGAAGATGCAGAGAGGGGAACCCAGAGGGACATAGAGGCTTGCAGTGTGGCGGAGGCAGGATGGGGTCCTTACTCGCGGCTGAAACAGGACAAGGGAAGGTCAAGTTTGAGCAGCAACCTTTGGACGAGGATGGAAGGGGAATGGCTCAGGGGCTTTGGAGTTGTTGGTTTCAAGGAAACTGAGTTTTTCTAGCTCAGACTCTCAGCGTCCCATAGGCAGAGGAAGCAGCGATAAGGCCCTTCCACCATCTGATGCACACTTGATATACGGCTTCACTCAGCCTCCAGCCACTGATAAACCCCAGACCTACCTAACTGACACCGGAGCTCAGAAGCCTCTGAGCAAAGCTCACCTGAACTGAGCAATGAGGAAGCGAGAGCCCCTCCAGAGGAGCCACCACAGAGTCTTCAAGTTAGTAGGAACCAGGGATGGGAAGGTGAGAGAGGAAGGTAAGAGCTGCAGAAAGCATGATTCAGAAGACATTCAGGGGAAAGAGTCATCAGCTTTGGTTCTCAAGGTAATACTACTCAAGGGGTTGAAAATCTGAAGTCCTGACAATAAAATTACAAATTATCATGAGTTAAAAAAAAAACGAGGGTAGTATCTAAAAATAACGTGGCTGCACGGGAAACTCTCTAATGCACAGAGCTTTGAGAAGGGCTCATGTTCTCAAAAAACTTTTGACATAGTTTTAAAATACGTGAGTTTGAAGCTGGGCATGGTGGTGCATACTCATAACTCCAGCACTGGGGAGGTGGGTAGGAGAATTGTAAGTTCAAGGCCATCCTCAGCTGCTTTGTGAGTTTGAGGCCAGCTTGGGCTTCATGAGACCCCCTCTCAAAAATAAAACTCAAAATCTATTAAGTTGTATGGATTTGTTTTGTACTATGTAGACCAGGTTGGTCTGAACTCCCAGAAATCTGATTGCTTCAGCCTCTGGAGTTCTGGGATTCAGTCTGTGAGTCATCAAGAACAGCCAGAAGTATATGGATTTGATTACGGGAGAGCCAAATGGTCAAGGCAACCGTGGAGACCCCATTTAACCTTCCTCAGCTCTCAGATTTAAATCCTCAATATGAGAGTCCACTTCACTGGTGAATTAAGTGACACAGTACATGGGAAATCCCTGCTATTATGACTCACAGACAGACAGGAAGTGCTCAATGCCAGCCATCCTTGCCTTCCTACAAACACACAAGATGCTCTTCAAGGGAAGCTGCAACAAACAAACAAAAACAAAAACAAAAATCCATTCTCAAATGGGTGAGAGCCATACAAGGTAGACTGAGGCAGGGGTCTAACACTTGTGGGACATTCACTGGTAAAGTCACACTAGACAAGGTCTTGGTAGTGTGAGGTGGGAGAGCAGGCGTGCCATCGCCCTGGTGACACACGCTCACAGCAGACACAACGCAGAAGGCTGGTAAAGATTGTTCCCGCCACCTTAAGTAAGCTTCCACCTGTGTTATGAGGTGGGCAAAGCACAGCCTACAAATGCCACGATGAAGGCTTAACACGGGCTATTGTGCAGAGTTGGGGGGAAGTGGAGAGGAGTCAGAAGGCTGTAAAAGAACATGTGGATGTGATCTGCAAATACAAGAAAAGGGTAAACTCAGAAAATATAGAGGTTTGCTTGCTATTTAGCCCTTGTGACGTTCTTGAAGGATGACTAAACAGATTGTTTTTACGTTCTCCACATCTGCCTTGCAGTCTGGTAACCCGAGGGATCCCCTGATGTCAAATCATGCCATATCTGCACAGCATCCTTTAATGATTCCCATCTCACAGGAAAGCAAAGTCACATTCTTTACGGTGGCCTACAAGGCCCAACCCTACTGTGGCTGCTCAGATCGCAGGCCTCATGGTTATCTTCTCCCCCCCTCTACTGCTCTCCCACGATAGTTGCCTTCTCCTGGAAATCTCTCTGTAGATCAGATTGGCTTTGAACTCACAGAGATCTGCCTGACTCTGCCTCGAGCGTGTGTCACCACTGCCCAGCTCTTGGCTTCATTCTTGCTATCCTTTTGGTCTGGAACACTCATTCAAAGAAAAGGAAATAGCTTTCTCCTCTAAATCTTTGCTCAAATGTCGCCACCTTAATGAGTCTTTAAAACTACCCTAAAGCTCTCCATTTCTACTCATGCCTGACATATTTTTCCTCTATTGTACTCATTCTGATCAACATACTGTATATTTTTATTTATCTCTTTGTCTGTACTCCCAATTCTGAGTAGAGTCATGCGCATGAAATATTTTTGTTTGGGAGGGAGTAGACGGAGAGTGCTAACTAGCCTGCCCTGTCTAACCACCCAAGTATGCTCAGAGCTGGGAGAGCCCCTGAAGCATGGTGAAAAGACCAACCAAGTGCCAACTACCCTCTCCGTTAGACCCACAGTCCCATTTTCTGTGATGCAGTGACCAGATCGAGTGGGAGGAATGCCACAAATTTGCTTCATCCTCCTTGTGGCACAGGCCCCTCACCAAATCTGCCCTGATAGCCTTACCAGTGACAGGCATCAGTGTCAGCCTCAGGACCGTTTATCTAGGGAGCCTGAAGCTGCCTGACAGACAGACATGTTTGTTTAATGGACCACTGGGGAAGGTGGAAAGGCTGTAGCGTCATGATGAGGTCGAAATGGGTCTCAGTGCCTGCCTTCCTGACGGCAATACACCTGACCCTGACTCGCGTCTGCCTTTGTACTGTCTTAGCAACAGTTCATACCCATCTGCTTGGCTTCTCGCTTTTCCAAGATACAGGGACACGCATGCTTTTCCTTCCATGTTCCCAACTAGCTGTCTCAAAACGTAGCATTTCTCTTTTCAAGAAGAAAGCAGTCCTTCCCTGCTTTCCGCTCTCTATCTCACCTGGCTTAGCTCTCTGAAGCCAGTCAACCAGGAAATCCTCAGAAGAACAGGTCTTCATTCCTTAGGACCTGGGCAGCTGGGTAGCAGCGGGGCGGGGGAAGGGAGTTCAGGTTTGTTGGGAAGCTCTAGTTTGGTGGCGGGGGTGGCGGGCACTAGGTGCTTATTTAAGGGAACAGCGATTTCATCTTCCCTGCCGTGTGGGCTGGCCATGGGATGCCAGCTGCCAATCAAAAGATGGATGACTTCTGATTCTGCCTGCCTCTTCTCTACAGAGTTTCTGGCTGAAGAACAGTGAAGAGGCTGAACCTCCTTTAGTCGGCTCCAGTCAATCAGGAGCGCAGTCAAGGTGCATCAGAAGAGAACCCTGGGAGGTCAGCAGTGCCGTGCAGGGATGCAATCGGGC
Organism: Ondatra zibethicus; assembly: GCA_004026605.1. Taxonomy (NCBI): domain Eukaryota; kingdom Metazoa; phylum Chordata; class Mammalia; order Rodentia; family Cricetidae; genus Ondatra; species Ondatra zibethicus. Next base: position 26,840 of record PVIU01001015.1, on the reverse strand, counting down.
ACAGTATGTACATGTTGAAAGACCATACAACCCCTGGGAAAGAGCATCAGGTTCTCAGGGTAGTGGAGACCACCCTGTAGTTGCTACTCTAACTTTCTTTAGCTGTCTATAGAAAAGCCAAAAGTGTGATGGTACGTGCCTGTAATCCCATCACTCTGAGGGCTGAAGCAGGAGGATTGCCAATTTGAGAACAGCCTGATCTATAGAAAGCTTCTAGACCCTGCCCCAAAAAACCAAAACCAAAACAAGGTGGGGATAGCAGAGGCATGGAGTAGGTATGGAAAATTCTAGCCTTCCCAGGCTGGGGTCCAGTGATTCTGAGTGTAATGCCCAGGCTGGCACCATCTGCTTTAGCAATGTACATGGGAGACTCAGGGGCAGGGCCAGCCATCTGTATTCAACCGGGTCTGCAGGGGACTCTGCAAACTGATATGAGAGTCCCTGCCAAGGAGATGGCAGCTTCTGAGAGCCCGGCTATGGAGGAAACTGCCCTCTGATTTTGGGGGGGGGGAGGCATCCCAGTTTAGGTACCTGGGACTGTGTGCAGATGCTGATCTGGTGCCCATCTGTGTGTCCATTTGCAGTCTTGGTGACGGTTTGGGATCTGCGTCACTGAGTCTACCACACATGTTCTGTAACCAGGTGACCCTCAGGCTCCTGTGTGGATCTGACAAGTCCCAGGAAACGCAATCCTTTCACCAGCCCGGTTGCCCAGTGGCCTCTGGCGTCACCCGTGGCTTGGCCCCTCAGCAGTTCCTTTACTCCTCTGCTCTGATGGCTCCTCTTCACTCTCAGCCACCAGGAGTTAATCAGTAAAGAACAAAAGAACCAAAGCAAACCAGGCTCATTGTGAACCACAGCGGAGTGGAGCGGGGAGAGAGAAACAGCAATGACCCATCTACCACCTCCCTTCCTCGGACCTTTGATCACCCATGCTCACTCCTGCCTGCCTGTGAGCCAAAGTTCTTGCTGTCTTCATGATCTGCGATTCTTGGCATGATCCTCCTACCTCTTGGGTTTGTTTAATTAGAATCAGGCTGGGGATGTGCGTCCCAGGCACTGGCATGTTAACTGCTCAGCAGAGGAGAAAGGGGGACCCGGTTGGAGATGGAAATTCCCACTCTCTCCCCTTGCTTGTGTTTGTCTCCATTTTCCTCTCTCACTCCACCTTTCCTTGCCTGTGCCATGCTCTTTCTAGATGGCAGCACCTCCTCAATTCCATTCTCTTCCCCCGGTGCCTCTGCTCCCTGCTATGGGAACACTTTGCATTCAGAGCAGACATAGAGGCCAGAATTCGAAATGCCTTCTCCAGGCTCTAACCCTACCCCTGCCTCTGAAGAGATCCAAGAGATTTTTTTCTGATGCCCAACATGCAAAGGATTTTTCCTCTCCCCGCTGCTGTTGTTATTGTTTATTTTTATTTTTTACAAAATGGGAGAAAAGAGTGAATTGGGTCGGGGACAGGTGACACATTTCTCCACAAAGGTACAAAACCGCCTGTAGAAAGTCAACTTCAGAGTCCAGGCTATGAGACGAGGCATCCCTGGACACCCCTCTCCCCAAATATCCTTCAGATCCAGCTGGGGGACACTCCCACTTTGGGGCAGGCTCCCAAGACAGAAAGGAGAGGCCTCTTTCAGCCCTTGCCCAGGAGGGGGATGAGCAAGCAACTGAGACTGTACAAAGAAAGAGAGGGAGGGGGCACATCCTGTGGGCCAGGGGCCTAGGGACACAGGCAGGGGACAGCCAAGCTGAGGTTCGGATGCCTCTGGGGAGGTAGAAGGCTCTAGACAGAGTCCGTCCTGTTCCTTTGAGACACTCCTCAGAATAGTAGCTGAGGACCCCCAGAATGCAACAGCAACCATTTTGGAAGCTGCAAGAGCACCCCCAGGAGCCACGGAGCCCCATCTTTCTTGGTCAAGCTGCCAGGCCTCAAGCACGGGGATCGACTCCACTTTCCTGGCAGGCGTCTGGCCCAGATTACTTCCCTTTTAGTGTAGAGTTGGCCTAGTTATTTCTCTACTGCTGAGACCTGGCAGAGCTTCAGGAATGTTGAGACAATGGCGGTGACACTGTCTCCCCATCTGAGCATCTGGGCGGGTTCCTCCCTGGATTCCAGGGCAGGACAAGGGGTGCAGACACTACTCGGACAGAGGGGGTGCTCCAGCCCCAGAAAGCCCAGGCTGGAAGGAGAGGCTTCTCACCCACCCCCTGCTTGGTCTGGCCTCTGCCAAGGTGGGCTGCAAGCCCAGCTGCCAGCAGGAGAACAGCAAGAGCCAGGATGGCTATGAGCCCAGGCTGGTCCCCCAGGGCTCTATGGCAAGGAGAGGCCTCTTTAGTCCTGGCCCAAACACAAGCCAACTGGGTGTGGGCATCAGCAAAGGCCACTTGCAGGCAGGCCCAGTACTCTGTGGCCGGCAGGAGGCGGGTAATGTTGTAGCGGTGGGTGCCCTGGGGCAGACGAGCCAAAGCAGTGACTTCATGGTCCCGGAGGGAGGAGGTGCTAGACCAGGTAAGGTTGGTGGAGACTATGTTGGGTGGGGGCACCCAAAACAGCAGGATATGATATGGGTGTGTCTCCTGCACACGGAGCTCCAGTCCTGGTCCCTTGTCCCTGCCTTGCTGGAAGGGAGCATGGCCAACCACAACACTGACTGTCTTAGTGTCAGTCCCAACCAGGTTCTGGGCCACACAGGTATATAGCCCTGCCTCTTCTGCTGTCACCCTTCTCAACTCTAGGGTCCCCTCAGGGAACACCCGGTACCTCCTGCCTGCATGAGCAGGTGTCAGTCGAACTCCAGCTGGAGTGACCCAGTAGATCTCAGGCTCTGGTTCAGCCAGTGCCCGACAGTGAAGTACCATGCTCTCTCCGCTGGCCACCTGCAGGCTGGAAGGGAAGCTGCGGGGAGAGATGAGGGGCAGGCAGTGGTCTGTCATCTCCCGGAATGGCACCTCCCGGACCGGGAGGCGCTGGAGGTCCGGAGGCTCAGCACACAGGGTGGACTGTGGTTCGATGAAACGGACGTGGGTGCCCGTGGCATTGGCCCAGCGGATGACACAGTCACAGCGGATGGGGTTGCCGTGGAGCCCCACCTCCTGTAGGTTGGGCAGAGATTCTACTGTCTGCTGGTGCAAGGCACTGAGAGCGTTGTTGTTGAGCATGAGGGTCTCCATCTGGGGCAGGTGGTGGAAGGCGCGTGGATGGATGAAGGAAAGCCGCGGGTTATTGGTGATGTCCAGCTTGGTCAGCTCAGGGAGATTTACCAGGGCGAACTTGTCAATGGAGACCAGCTCCTCCATGTTGTTCAGTCCTAATTCCTTGAGGTGCAGCATGTTGGCAAAGTCTCCCGGCCCTATCCGCTGCAGTGGGTTTTTGTTCAGGTCTAGGAACTTGAGCCCAGGCACCTGCTCCAGTGCCCTCTTGGGTACCTGGGCCAGCTGATTGTCATAGAAAGAGAGGCTCTCCAGGCTTTGCAGTCCTTCTAGGGCATAGTCCGAGATCTCCCGCAAGCTCATGCCTGCCAGCACCAGACTGCGCAGGTTGGCCAGGGGTCGGAAGTTCATGTCCAAGATGGCATCCACCTTGTTGCCACCAATCATGAGGATTTCCAAGCTGGGCAGCACGTCAAACCAGCGGCTGTCGATGGTCCTAAGCAGGTTGGAGTTGAGGTGCAGTCGCAACAGGTTGCTGAGGCCTTCAAAGGCCCTGGGGGCGATACGGCACAGCTGGTTATGGTTGAGATAGAGCTCCTGCAGGCTGGTCAGCCCAGCGAAGCTGTGGTCCTCCAGCCGGCTTAACTGGTTCTCTTCTAAATGTAGGCTCAGCAGCTGAGGCAGGGCCTGGAAGTCACAGTCTCGGGCATCTGAGAAGCTGTTCTGGGACAGATCCAGCTCTGTGAGGTTGGTCAAGTAGGCGAGCTCAGTCTGGTCTATTCGGCTGATGCTGTTACTCTGCAGGAGCAGGGTCTGTGTCCCCGCAGGAATCCCCGGAGGCACTGACATCAGGAAGAGGTCATTGCAGTCCACAGTGGCGGCCTCGCGGTAGGATGACCGGGGCGTGTACCAGGGCCGGATCTGGCAGGCACACTGAGGAGGGCAGGGCACATGCCAGGGTACTACAGGTACTGCAGCAATGGTACCAGCTGCCCAAGATAGCAAGAGGGCAGCCACAAGGAGCCTCATGGTGGAACTGGAAGGCAGGGGACCCTCCACAGGAAGAGTCCTGCTCTTCACGACTTGCAGACTGAGGGTCAGCAGCCCTGCCAAGGTCTGGGGAACCACCCTCTCAGGACAGTCATTCTACATGGCGTGGGTGGGCATCACTTTGTGCCCTCCTGGGTGTGGGTCCTCATCTTTGTGCACTAGACTGGGACTTCACTCATTTCCTCGCTGGGCAGCCCTGGAAGAAGACAACAGAGTTAGGGATGTGCAGAGTTAAGCAGTGGAATCTGTTCCTCCAGCCTCCCCAGTGGACTCCAAAAACCAAGGGAATAGCCTGGATGGGAACCAGGCTTCCTGGGCCCCGTTCTGCAGCCCTCCAGGTTCTTCTTCTACCACCTTCTCTAAGTCTTTGGATAACTCAGAGGTGTGTATGTGTATGGTGTGGTGTGGTGGGTGACGGTGGGGAGTATAGGTTATGTGTATGGTGTGGTGTGGTGTGGTGGGTGACAGTGGGGAGTATAGGTTATGTGTATGGTATGGTGTGGTGTGGTGGGTGACGGTGGGGAGTATAGGTTATGTGTATGGTATGGTATGGTATGTGTATGGTGTGGTGTGGTGGGTGATGGTGGGGAGTATAGGTTATGTGTATGGTGTGGTGTGGTGTGGTGGGTGACAGTGGGGAGTATAGGTTATGTGTATGGTATGGTGTGGTGTGGTGGGTGACGGTGGGGAGTATAGGTTATGTGTATGGTATGGTGTGGTGTGGTGTGGTGGGTGACGGTGGGGAGTATAGGTTATGTGTATGGTATGGTGTGGTGTGGTGTGGTGTGGTGTGGTGGGTGACGGTGGGGAGTATAGGTTATGTGTATGGTATGGTATGGTATGGTGTGGTGAGGTGTAGTGGGTGACGGTGGGGATTACTGGTTATGTGTGCATGTTGAGGAGGAAAGGAGAATGTGTGAGCTGAAATTGTCATCACTGGAGCCCAGATAAATGTGGAATAGATTTTTTGACCTTTCTTGCTCTTTCTCCGTGGATCACTGGGTATGTGAGATAAATGATGGATTCTAGTCATTTCTCTGGCGAGGCAGGAAGAAGGAGGTAGTGGAAACAAACCCAGCTCTAAAATATGGGATGGGCTTCCCAGGACTCTGGAGCTGGGCAGTGGTAGGTATGCAGGATGTATTTCTAAGACTCTGAGCAGCTTATTTCCTGTGTAGCTGTCCTAAGAGGCCTGTGCATACATACACCTCCAGCGTGTATAGGTCCAGAAAAACCCAGAGAACTCGGCTCAAGTCTCCATGCTGGGAAACAGCCACAGATAGAAAATAAGCCCAAACTGGAGGCTGTGCCGTTTATACGTCACTGCTCCGCCTCGGGTCTGGCCCGGCTTGCTTTGGACCCAAGGTTAGGGTGCACTGGCTGTCCTGAGGCAGGCTGGTGCCATTCCTGTCTTCTGGGTGAGCTCTCCTTGCCAGGAAGCTGCAGGAAGCTCAGAGCAGTGTTTACCGGCTTCCAGGCAGTGCCTCTAGCTGGCCACACGGGGCTCTTTGCCTCATCATCCTGCTTCCAGGATGCTGGGAGGGGAGCCGTGGGGGCAGGGCGCCCTTCCCTGAGCAGGAAAGCAGCATGCCTGTGTACAGCCGACTGCGGCCCACTTTCCTCAGCAGCTATTTCTGAAGGTGGGAAAAACAACGGTGACTTGAAAGGCTCTGAGGTTTGCGTGGGGGGGGGGTGTCTGTGTGCACTGTCACAGAGATCGCAGGGTAAACAAACACACGTGTGCACATGCGTGCCTGCCTACCCCCGCCCCCAGCTAGTAACTGGGGCTAGTGGAGCGGGAGGGGTGCTTGTGGTGTACTTTGTGGGTTGGGAAGCTGCAGGAAACAGGAAGTACCTGCCATGCAGATGGCTCTAAGTGCCAGAGGCTAGGATACCAAGCTTGCCTCTATCTTTGCCCTAGGACAAGCTCCTTGACCTCTCTAAGCATCTGTTGCTTTCTGTTCCCTTCATTTTCTTAAAGAAAGACTTCGTGAGATGGACATGAGCATGCTGCGTATGTAGAGGGTTCTAGAAATGTTAGCTCCTTTTCCAGGGTTGGGAGGTGCTTCTGCCACATAAGGACCTTTCTCCTCCCTCCCTCCCCTCTTCCCTTCTTTCCTCTGTCCTTTCTTTCCTTCTTCCCTTCATTCTTTCTTCCTCTTGCTAAGGGGCTGAGGCTGTCCTTGAACTCAGGACCTCCTTCCATCCCCCAAGTGCTCCGAGCACAGGAAGACAACACTGTGCTCGGTGATCACAGGAAGGAACAACAGTCTTCTAGACAACAGACAAGAGGGTGCAGTCAGCTCCCTCTCTACTAAGCTTAGCCCTTGGGTCCCCAGTACTGGCCCCCAAGGTGGGGTGGAGAGCTGTGAGCTGGCAACATAGACATCCAGCGAAGAATGCCAATGGGTGAGGACACCCCAAGACAGTTCCCAGCTGGAGAGAAAGGTGAGGTTGAGTAGGCAGTAAGGACTCTTCAGAGGGGACCTCAATGTGTCACTTGACCTTTAGATAAGACCTGAGCCCCTGGCTTCTCTCTCCTCCTTGATATGAGTGTCAAGCTAGCATCCAACTATGCTCAAGGTGCTGGGAAGCCACCAAAACCTAAAGTTCGATGGCAGACAACTCCCCTGCTGGCCTTATCCGGCTACCTGGGCAGGAGCCGCAGAGTGTGCTATTCACAAGCTAGGAACAGGGCTGGTTTTAAGAGGAAGAGAGAAATGGCCTCTGAATCTGGGACCCTAAAGTGTGGCAAACCCCTTAGAGGAGTTCTTCTCTTGAGGCTGGGCTCAAAGCCCCTCCTTGGATGGCACCCGGAGCTGCCCATTCGCTTGCCATCACCATAAAGGCTGTCACAGCCCCTGCTCATTGAGTTAGCAAGTTCTCCAGAGAATTCATAGCGAGTTTCTGCAGAGAAAGCAAATGTCTTTCCTCTCTAAGGTCCAGGTGGCCAGGAGTGCATGGGCACATGCACGTCTTCCAGGTCTGCAAGCTCCCCGTGTCCACAGAGAATCAAGTGAAGCCGCGCACTTGGGGGCGAATATGAATAATAAAACCTACAGAACACAGAACGTTACGTTTCATATCTCCACCTGCTCTGTGCGTGGGCAATAGAGGGATTCTTTGCTTAAGTTCTGTCAGGGAGACAACCAAAGTTCAGAAAAGTTATAGCAGAGGTTACATAGCTTCTACGTGGTGAGGGAAACCTGATTTTTATTATTTATTTATTTATTTATTTATTTACCATACTCTACCCCACCAGCCCGATCAACAGAGATCAATGTTTGCTTGAGGGCAGCTGGTGCCAGACTGGCTTGTAATACTTGCCTCAGTTGCAAGTTCTCTCAGAGATGGACTTGGGTCCTTACCAAATATATCTTGTCCCCTGATGGGTCCCCCAGACCCCTTCCTTGGCTCCTGGCTAGACTGATACCCTTGAGGAACAATCCGGAAGGACTCTGTTATTGTTTGAGTCTTGATGGGCCTGGAAACACAGGGTCAAACACGGCTGGAGCTGCACATGGGCCTGGCCTTGCCATTTGACTGTGAAGCGGGTGCTGGAGGGGCCTGGAGGATGACTCCAGGCCCCTCGGCTGGTGGCTTCCTCCAAAGGCACACCATTGGCTTGGAAGGGCTTGCACTACAAATCCCAAAGGACTCATCTCCAGTTGGATTTGCTCCAGGAATCATCTTTGAACTTGGAAGAAGGCATGGAATCGATCCTCCAACCTTTCTAAGAAGACCCTTGGCAAATCTCTGAAGGAAGAGTTTTGGGGGACACTGTCATTCCATCTCCCTTCTCTGTCCCTATCCCCTGCAGCACGGAGGGTGGAGGCGGAATCTACTGAGGTGGAGGGAGTGTACACGAACTCCCTCCCTTCCACCTTCCCATGGTTCCCCCTTCCTTCCCTACTCTCTGCCCAACTCCTGCCCCCTCCCCCCCAGCAGCCTTTCAGCAGGCAGGAAGCTAATGCTTGCCTGGCCTTGACTGCTTTAGTACCAGGTCTCTCTGAGCTGTGGAGAACAGATGGGCGGCGTAATTGAGTGCAGCATTGATAAACTCCGGTCTCCTCAGCAGCAGATAAGCCCTGGGCAGGAGCTGCAGAGGGTGGTAGGCGGCCTCCATCTGTACATGCGGCCTCCAGTTCCTCTAGGAGGTGAATAGGTCCCTCACTCCTGCCTCTTACTTAATCACACACAACCAGAGCTTCTGCACAGGAGACTCCTGTGTTTATCTAGTTTTCCAGAGCCTGAATTCTGTAGATAACTTATATGAAGGAGGGCCGTTGGTGCAGAAGGTACTGGGCTCTGCCACAGAGTTTGAGCCCGGCTCTTCCACTCTCCATGTGACTTTGGGCAAAGCAGTCAGCTTCCTAGGCCTTAAGTGCTGCAGCCGTGGAGACGGCGATGTAGTGACTCCACTCCATTATGGCTTCCTATCGTATCTCTGTGCCTCACCTTTTGTAACACTTTGAGTTGTGAGGTATAAGATACTACACAGGCGTGTGTATAATGAAGACACTAGCCCCAGGCTCCATGAACTCGGGCGAATACCGGGTCAGCCACACTCAGATCTAGATCTGACTATCCCAGCACTCTAGAAGGTTCCTTCATGCCCTTGCAGGTCAATATGCAACCCTACCTGGTAACCGCAGTCCTGACCTCTCGCCCCATCAGCCAGTGTCATCTTTAAGTTCTGTTTCCCTCTTTCTTTCCCATTATAAGTTGAGAACAAGGTCACTGGACCTGTGTGATTCACGGAACAACTCCCATTACTTGCAAGTGGGTCAGAGCCTCTCGGCATCCTTATCAGGCAAGGTGGGGCTTCTTTCTTGTCCTTACACCTGGAAACAGTTCTATGCCTCGGGGTCCCAGCTCTGACTAGAATCCTCATGGCCTGGACCTAGGTGTTCCTTGTCCCTTGAGATAGGAGGAGTGCTTGGTGATCTCTGCTACCCATGTTTGTAGGTCTTCTCATTACAGAGTCCCGGGGCAGTAGACATGAGGATACACAGGAGTTACCGCGCACTCTTAGCTTCTTCCCCACATCTCTCTCCTTGGCAGTCTCGGAACCCTTCACATTCACCCCATCCCGAAGCCAGCACCCTCTCACCAGCCTGCTCCTTTGGTCCCATTGTTGTCGGTTTCAGCACCCACCAGTGCCTAAGACTGGAAATCACTGTTTTGAATTGCACCTCTTCCCCTGGCAAATGCACCTACCTTCTGTCTTTATTGCCAGTCTTGACCCTTAGGGTGGTCTCTTCCATGCTCTCCTATTCACATTAGAGGGGAACCTCACATTCCTAGACCTGCCTCTCTGCCACACCCAACCTGCCACTGTCTCACCCGCAGGTTCTCACCCTGACTGTCATGCCCTGTTCGTTTCAACTCTTATGCAGCCACCAAACCTATCCCCCAAACCACTTCAACTGAAGGGAGATGCGTGGCATCCCTGGGGGCTCATGTGCCAGGTTTCCTGTATGCCAGCTAATCAGTGTCTCTTAGATGAGAAACTTAGCTCAGAGAAGTTAAGGAACAAGATTGAGGTCCGACAGCAGGGACATAGAGGGCCAGGAGGGACCCGGTAGATCTCGTTCACAGCCATGGTTATTTCTGGGATTCTGGTGCCAGAGCTCAGCTGGTCTGCCAGGCGGTACAGTGGGGAGGGTGAGATTCCTTTATTTTGGATTTTCTTTCTCCTTGTCTCTGGAATTTTAGAGGTCAAGGTTCTCTTTCCTGGGTGGGAAGGGAAGGGTCTTGTTGCCAGGCAGGAGTCTCTACAGTGTCCAGGCGGAGGGTGTGAGAGCTCCAAGCCTGAAAGAGAGCCTGCCTCATTATTTCTTAATTAGAATGGAGGATGCCAGTAGGTAGCACACAGCCATTTCTGTCTGATTGCACTGCACCAAAACAAGCTGCAGGGGAGCAGGGCCTGCAAGCCCAGGCAGAGAGTGGCTCAGGCTGAGCCCATCTCCTGATGCTGCCAGGGTTTCTGCAAACCTGCAGGAACTGCTCCCTGACCAGGACCTCTCTCCTGAGCTCCTGGGGTATCCTGCATCCCTCCGCGAGAACCTGCCTGTTCTCCTGCAGACTGAGAATTCTGCAGGGCCAGGTGCCTAGCTCAAGCTCACCGGAGGAACTCAGAACATATGTGGACAAAGGACAGGCAGGGCAGGGCAGGGATGTCTGTCTGTTTTAGAGATCAGAAGCCACAGGGACCAAGGGCACAGAGAAGAGGCCATTGTGTAGGCTATTCCTTCTGCCTCTTTTCCTGCCCTTAAAGGAGGCCAGCATCATCCGGGAGTCTGTTTTTCCTGGTTCATGCCTTTCTATGGCCATTTTGCCTTCCAGGTCACTGCTCCTGGGTGAAAGTCACTTTGTTCTCTTTCAAGTTTCTGTCTGGTTTAACAGGATCTTGCATTCACCTTCACCCTTCTGGAACTTTCTCTGGACCCTTCTAGAAATTCCAGACTCCACTAGCCTCTGCTCTGAGGCCAGAAATACTGGCTGTGGAGGGGGCTCCACAGTGGAATCCTGTTGCCTGCCGCAAAAGTGTTCTTGGGCCTCCTCATCTGTCAGACGGGGAGAAACGTGCCTCCTGGTAGAGCTGGAGAAAATGTCCATCCACAAAGCACCTGGGGCCCTGAGACCTCCTTACCCTTTGCATCAGTGTCCCCACATTTCCTTGGCTGGACTGTACCTAGCCTTCTAGATCACCTATGTTTTAGGAGGTAGGGCCATTTCCTCTGCAGCTGGTACCCTTTCCAAGAGAATCAGCCCTCTTCCAAAGCGCTGAAAGTACTCCCTGGCACCTTCAATGGAGATCCTTGGCTCCAGGTTTCAGGACAGCTCAAGGACACAAGCCACTAGCAGATCACAGATGCCTGACAAAACACTTGCTCAATAAACAGGTCAGAGGCTGCAGCTGGTGAGCAGTGCCTCTGTGCCACCCCCGCCCCCCATGCTCCCTGCCAAGACCCCAAGGGCTGCTCCTGGGACGGACCTTCCACCACCCCAGTCACAAGCCAGATGGGCAGTCTAGACCAGCTGCTGCTCAGGTGGAGGTGCCAGGCAGGATGAGCCAGGGCCCCAGAATGGCCCTTGACCACAGGTAGCTAGGAGCAGAGGCAAGGATGGGAAGGAGAAAAAGAGGGATGCAGATAGTTCTTCTGGTCCCCGTGCCCTTGCTCAGTCAGGTCCTCAACCCGAAGTTCTGTTCTCCACTGAGAATCTAGGAAATTCCTTCCCGCCTAAAGCCTCAGTCATTGGTGCCTCTGTGGATAAGCACCCCCACTCCCTCCACTCTCTATGAAGCCACAGCCTGCAATCCTGAGGGGCTCTTGTCTCCTTTCTGTGCACGGTTAGGGAGGGAAGAAGGCCCCAAGGCTCCGATGACAGGGAAGCATGGAGAGGAAGGGCTCTGTCCTGCTTGTGAGGAGGAGCGTTGGGTCTCCCTGGCACCTGGTTACATGCGGGGGAAGGTGGGGGGGCAGGGCGGACGGCAGAGCGAATGTGGAGCAGGCTAAACCGTTTCTAACGGAAAAGGAAAATGAAATCAGAATGAAAATTGATGAGGCGGGGAGAAGAGGAGACTCGTTCCAGCAGAGGTTTACCAGATGAAGCCCGGAGATAAATCACCCTGCAGAAGGAGGCCCCGGGCTGGAGGGCCCAAGCCTTCCCCTCTGTCAGATGTGGCAGGCAGGCTGGGAGATACATGGCTGCAGCTGAGGCTCTCAGTGGGCATTTTTCTTTCTCTCTTTTCCCCTCACTGCAGCGAGATAGCCTGCCCGTCCTCAACATCTTCCAGGTTCACCCTAGCCATCCTTTCACTCAGTTATCTCTTCTTTAGCTCTCCCGACCCCATAGGCCTCATTGGTGACCTAGTAGCTCAGCTCTTTCTTACTCTCTCCATGATCACCTGGACTGCCCTATAGCCACAAGGAGCACAGGGCAGGGCAGGGCTTGGGGATCAGGGCTAGTCAGTACAGCCCAGGTCAGGGCTGGGAGCAGGCTTTGGATCATGGCCTCACCCTTGAGAAAGTTCTCAGAAATGCAGATTCCCGAGCTCACTAGCCCTCCAGAATCAGAGGCTGAGGGTGGGGCCTAGAAATCCAAGTTTGAGCTGGATGACTTCTGTAGTCCAACTCTGTAAACCAAGGAATGATCATCAGAAATCTCAAGAGCGTCTACTCATGACGTGCTCCATGTTGCTCTCTTGAGGATGGAGTCTTCCAGAACCCCCTCACCTCCTCTGTCCCCGGCACAGAGAAACTTCCAGGAGCATCAATAAAGGGCTGGTGGCATGCTGGGCACTCCACCTATGGGAATGGCAAGGGACACAGTGTTCGGGAAGCGCAGGTGAGGCTGCACAACTTGAGAACAAGACAAAGGAAAACTCCCCATGGAATATAAAGTTGTTACAGGACAGTGGGCTCAACTGTGGGAACAGGCACAGCCCTACCACAGGTAGGAAGTTAGGCAAGTATTTAGAGGAAATACGTTAAAAATTAGTGTTCAGGCTAGTTTTATATCAACTTGACACAAATTATAGTCATTTAGGAAGAGGGAGTTACGGTTGAGAAAATGCCCCTACCAGCCTGGCCATTTTGATTGGTGATTGACATGAGCGGGCACTGTGGGCAGTGGGCGGGTCCTGGCTGCTATGAGAAAGCCGACTGAGCCATGAGGTGCAAGCCAGTAAGCAGCACTCTTCTGTGGTCTCTGCATCAGTTTCTCCCTCTGGGTTCCTGCCTTGAGTTCCTGCCCGGACTTCCTTTGAAGACAGACTGACTGGAAGCTTAAGAGGCAATAAACCGTTTCCTCCCCAAGTCCCTTATGGTTGTGGCGTTTTATCATAGCAGCAGAAACCCTAGCTGAGACAATGAGTGAACTTGGCGGGTACTTCGATAAGATTGTTCTAAAAATCTCCCTGGGGTAGAGGACGAAGATCCTAGAGGGAGCCTGGACCAAGAAGGTCTCTAGAAGTAGAGATGGTGGAAGACATTCAGCACTTAGAGGGGGCACCATGAGCAGAGGCCTGGGAGCAAACTGTAGGAAGTAAATGCCGAGGAGCGTTTCCCTGCAGCCTGGGAGCAGAGCGGTCATGAGGACTGCAGGTGAGAGGCAGCATGGTTGGACATGATCCTGTAGGCCAAGTGTAGCCATAGGGACCATGGAGGTCATTACAACTCCAGCCATCTTTAATAATAATATACGGAACCGGATGCACCTTGCAATTGAGATTCTACCATTCCCACTGTCTTATGTGGCTGTGGTCTGAGTGCACGCTCCAGATTCTTGCATTAAAAACATGATCCCCGGCGAGCATGGTGGCTCAAGTCCCATCACTCAGGAGGCAGAGGCAGGACCATCTCTGAGTTTGAGGCCAGCCTGGTCTACAGAGTGAGTTCCAGGCCAGCCGGGGCCATTACACAGAGAAAGCCTGTCTCAAAAAAACTGAAATAAAAATGAAAAAGAAACACAATCCCCAATGGTGCAGTGTTGGGAGGTGTTTAGGTCAGAAGGGCTCTACCTTCCTGAATGAACACACGATATTTTCAAAGTTGTGAGAGAGGGACTTGGTCTTTTTCTGTCAGTCTGCTTTTTTCCATGTGGAGATACTGCATTCCCCAGAGAACCCAGAGTTCAAAAAACTCTCTTGGAAGCAGACAGCAGGCCTCACTGGATGTTGACGTCTTGATCTCAGATTGCTTGACTTCCAAACTCGTGAGAAACCAATTTCTAGTCTTTATAGATGCCCAGTCTTTGGTGCTGTCTTGAATCTGCTCAAGAGAGATATGTTTGATGGTCACAGATGCTACTGCCCCTATTTTAATGGGAAGAGTATCAAGTGACTTGCCCAACTTCACACGGCAGACAGTAATGGGCCAAGACGAGAAGGCACAGTGTGCTTTTGGTCTGGCCCTGATTTTCCCTATGGGAAGGCAATAATAATGGTAGCCACTGAGACTGATTGTGATCCAGGCCTTAGACTGGGCTGCCTATATGCTCACAATGCCACTGTGATGTGGGAACGACAGGCCCCATTGCAGTGTGAGAGGGCGAGGGCCCGGCCTGAGAACGTTCAGCAGTAAATCCAGGTCACTGCTGGCTGGTGCCAACACCTATGCTCTGGGATCTGATTCTTCATGACCCTCCAGCACCACTGCCCAATTCTCGTCCATCCCAGAATGCAATGGGAGGGGGGGTTCCAGTTGACTTCTTGTTCAATCTCCTTTGGGTCTGGGCCAATGCAAGAAAAAGAAGCTGGTCTCTGGCCCAAGTTTACAGGCCTTCTTCAAGGACGAGCTTTTCTCTACCTTGGTACAGCTTCTCCTTCCTCCATACCTGTGCAGCCTCAAAGCCCAGAGTGCCGGGCAGGCTGACAGCGCCCGAGCCGTGAGCCCGATGGAGGGAAATGCTTCCATCTGTGATCAATACCAGGCATAATTCAGTGACTGCAGCAAGTACAAAGGAGTGGAGGTTAAATCAATATTTAGAAGCTTCAAAATTAAACTAATTAAGAGCAAGCCTTAATGATTTTTTTACTGTCTGGGAATAAAAAAGACAAAAAACCCACCTATATTTCATGATTTCGCTTTAGTTGCTGGTAATAATTTGGAAGAGCAGAAATGGATGGCGCTCTGGCTGCCCTGTGCTACGCTGCAGAAGAAGGGCACCTTGTCTGTGGAGACAGAAGATGGGAGAAACCAGAGCAGCAAGGGTGCACGGGAACAGATCAAGACCATTAGCCTGATGTCAGGGGTACTATGCACAGCACAGTATCCCCCCAAGTGAGATATTGAACTCCCACTCTGGATATTTGTGAATGTACCCTTAGAAAATAGGGTCTTCATAGATGTAATTAAGCAAAGTTGAGGTCATCAGGGAGACCCTAATCCTGTATGACTGATGTCCCATTAGAGAAAGAAAATGCCACATGAGGTGGATACTTAGGGAAAAGGGACAGGATGCAGCTTCAAGCAAAGGAATTTCCCCCCTCACCACTCTGCATTGATGGCTGTCAGCAGAATCCAGCAGAGGCAAGGATAGGTTCCTCTGGTCTTCTTGAGGGAGGCTAGTTATGCTAACACCTTGAATTTGAACTTCTAGCCCACAGAACTTCAAGACAATAAGTTTTTATTGTTTGAAGGGATAAGTTTATAGTGCTTTATTATGGAAGTTTTAGGATGGTAATCCAGGGATTCTGGGTTCTTATTCCAACTCTGCCCCTTACTAACCACGCCAACTAGGGTGAGATGCTCACCCTTCATTTCCTCTTATGAAAAATGGGGTAAGACCTCTCTCTCTTTTAAAGGCCTAAAATATGAGTGCAAACGTGCTTCACAAGCTGTAGGGCTGGCTCAGTCCCTCCCAGTGACGGGCCACCAGCTGTCAGATGCACCTGGCCCTAGGCCCATTCTATAGATCCAATCAGATCACAGGGGAGTGTCCACTGTGTCACTAGAGATGCTGTGAACATCAAAGGTGTTTTTATTGTCATTTTTAGTGGGGTTTTACTTAATGCAAGCTGATCTTTTCTTTTTTTTAAAAGATTTATTTATTTATACAGTATCCTGCCTGTAGGCCAGAAGAAGATACCAGATCTCATTATAGGTGGTTGTGAGCCACTATGTGGTTGCTGGGAATTGAACTCAGGACCTCTGGAAGAGCAGTCAGTGCTCTTAACCGCTGAGCCATCTCTCCAGCCCCAAGCTGATCTTTTCTAATCAATAAAAGGGAAGGATTGAATGAGATAATCTAAAAGATAGTTTCATTATCATATATATACACATACATATACATATCTGTATATATGATGGCTTACACCTGTAATCTCCCGAGGCAGAAGAATTGCTGTGAGTTTGAGTTCAAGGTCAGCCCGGACTATTTACTAGGACCCGTGTTCAAAAAAGAAAACAGTGTGTGGTGGTGCACACCTGTAATCACAGCACTTGGACAGTGAAGGCAGGGGGATCAGTTCAATGCCAGATACTACTACAGAATGAATCTGAGGCTAGCCTGGGCTATACAAGATCCTATGTCAAACAAACAAACCAAAGCCAAAAAACCAGCAAGCCTGTGCAGTCATATCTTGTTCTAGTTATTTTCCCAGAAGTACAGTAAGATAGGTTCTGAGGGGTGCCAGCTTTGATTGACATTTCTGGAGTGTTCTGAGATGTTGCTATCTTTGCCCCTGTTGGCCAGGTTAAGGGAGGGGATCCCAGAGTATTTTCCTTTATCCTCCTTACAGCATGGAGTATGAAGGGACCAGAAAACCAGCAAGCCAGAAATAACATTCTTTCATCAAGATCACTCGAAGCCCTGTGTGTATCTTAAGCAACTATTCCTAAAGGCCTACTGTACTCAGTACTGCTGCTCCTCTGGGGTCTGTGGGAGAGGGTCTTCAGGTGGTCTCAGCATCTCAGAAGAAGCTGCAGTTTGTAGCAGTGGGGGCTCAGATGGGGTCCTAGGGAAGGGTCCTTCATCCCATGCGGCCGTCAGCGCTCTTCCCAGAAGGGCGTCACCAGAGCAAGTGAACATGTGTTGGCACCTCTCTCTCACAGGGATGGGTAACAACAGCACCATGACAGCCCTCCACCATCGCAATGCCACCATCTGAGATTTACTGCCATGCCTCACCATGGAGTCAGCCCTCTTTCTCTCTTCACCAGCCCCAGGCCTGCCATGTGCGTCATTTGTGACTGTGGTGGTCAGTGGCTCTGTCTGTCATCACCGCCCATTTGAGTGACATCCTTATCTTCAGTGGCTCTGTCTGTCATCACTGCCCATTTGAGTGACCTGCTTGGCAATCCTCATCTTCATCTGCGGCCACCACTCTGGGCTTCCCAAGATCCCGATCACCATAAGAACACGGGCATGTCTCACAGCTGTGGCGTGTACAAGCCCCAGAACAGACCACTGGCAACGACACATGAGACAGTGAAATTGCATTAATGAGAAGATGTGGGGCACAGAAGTGCACAGAGAAGTGTGCACACGGGCATGTGGTGCTCACATGCAGAGACAGAGGAACAGTCATGGCATGGGAAGGGAGAGCAGGGCCAGGCCCAGATGCCAGGCATGCTCTGCTTTCAACCTACTGGACAGGAAAAGGGTAACCATTTGCTCCCTGTGATGTGTTTTTCAGCTCTTGCTATATCAGAGAATTATGAGGTAATCTTAGCGAGGTGTGGTGATGGGTTGCCATAATCTCCACATTGGGAAGGCCGAGGCAGTGAGAGGGATCTCTGCCTATCTGTTTGTCGGTCTGTCTGTCCGTCTCTGAGAAAGCATCTCACTACATATCTCTGACCAGCCTGAAACACTCTCTGTAGACCAGGCTGGCCTCAAATTCACAGAGATCTGCCCACCTCTGCCTCCCTAGTGCTGGGATTAAAGGCGTGTGCCACCATCGCCCAGCCTATCTACTTACTCTAGCTCAATTGTATCAGTCTCAGAGGGGAGGATCCAAGTACGGCATTCCAACAGAACTTTCTAGGATTTCTTTGTATGTAAATGTTATAATGGTGAAACAAGCAAACAAAACCCTCACAACACTTAAACTCCAGTGTTGTTGATGTTGAACTCTCTAGGGAGAAATGTACCAAAAAGAAGACGGATGATGGACAGAGCTGGTGGAGTTAATGGTGAAACCAGGCGATGGGTGTGGGAGCATCACCAAGATTTCTCTAACCTTAAGGTCCATGGGAGACTCTTCATAGTTTCCATGGTATTGGGGTGTGGGGGACCCCTGACTACTGTACTAGAGCACTAGGGCTGGAAACCACGTCTTTAGAAGAAAGCAGATGTTTCTCGCACCTCTCCATGTCGGTTAAAGAGCAAACCTGGCTTCTTATCCAGCCAGGTAGATTCTGAGTGGGGTTTTGAGGCTCTGCTGAATGGCTACAGATGGATCTGCACAGGCTATCAGGGAAGGGAGAGGGCTGCTCTGTGGGCCAGGGCTAGGCTGGCACTCACCCCAGTTAGAGTAAGTAGTAGTTCTGCTCTTCGCAGACACCCCCAAACCTCCCAGTTCTAAAGCCCAACTCAGCATTCCCAGCAAGGATTCAGTTCCCTCTTAGGAAAGACTTGCTTCCTAGCTGACTAATGCAATGTGTGGGGAATGGGACCAGGGGTTGGGAGTGGTGCTTTGGGCATCATGGTGAGTGGCTGGGAGGATGCCATGGGCACCGTGATGGCAGGAAGATCTGCTCATCTGCATGCTCCTCCATAGCCTGCCCTGAGCCTGCCCTGGTACAAATGCCATAGCAACATCGTGCTCTTTAAACACAGGAGTTTGTGCTGCCATTGCAGAGCAGAATTAGGCAATTTAATTAAGGAGCTGGCAGCAGACAAACTTTGTGAGTTAAAGGCATTTTATTAAATCCCATTGTATTATGCAGCTTGGTTCCCGCAGGGGCTGTGGAACTGGGAGAAGACAGGAGAATTCACTGGGGGTTTCTTTTCCCTGCCTTGCTGCCTCTGGTCCTCCCTCTAGCTTCAAGAAAGCACGAGTGGCTGGTGGGGGGCTGCGGGGGCAGAAGGCAACTGTGATTGCTTGCCCTCCCACCCTTGGACCCAAGGCAGCAGTGTGGGGAATACAGCTCAAACACCACTATTCAAGCTGTGGGTTATTTTCAGGCCTGGGTCCAACCCCAGCTTCAATGTCAGCAGTGCAGCTGTGGGTTAGATGGACCTTGGGGGGCTCTAAGGCCTCACCTCATTGCGCCCCATTCCCCTTCAGCAGGAACAACTGGCATTCCCATTTTACAGATGAGGAAATGGAGGTATAGAGAAGCGAAAGAAATAACTTCCCCAAAGCCTTGACAACTGCACGTCATAGAGAGGCCCCTCAGGTTTTCCATGGTATCCATGGTGGTGACACAGACACCATGAGGCCTATGTGACTCCTCGTTTGCACTAAGTGGAGCAGGCCCCCTAGCTGGTAATCTCAGCATGCCTCTGGGAGGCCTTCCTGTGTTTGCTAGCACAGGGGCATGGCTTAGTCCTGGCCAATTCTGGAGGCCATTGGCTCTTAGGTCCTCAGTAGGCTCCTGGTCATAGTGCCTCCTTGGCCTCCCCAGGTGGTTAGACCTGTCTGAACTCAAGAGGCGCTACAGCTCTGCTTCTCAGTGCCAGGGCCTGCTGCAAAGGGAAAGAATTGCCCTCTTCTGACTCTCTTGGACATGGCATCATGGCCTGGGGCCACCCAGCCACCTGGCTCCACGCTTGCTTACCAGGGCAACCTCCTGGACGCTGTCTCCTCAGTTTTAGAATCGGGGTGGGGGGGAAGTAATGTATGAAATGGATGCAGTAAAATTAGCAAAGTCCTCTGCCAGGCACTTGTCAGTATCTGTCTTTGTAGATCCTCATAGTTCTGCTGCATCATCTTCATCATGCAGACAAGGAAACGAGGGATAAAAGAAGGTAGGCCTCTGACCAAAGTCACACAGCTAGGAAGGGGCAAGAATCAGCGCTGCCAATAGTAGGTGATTACGTATAGACACATCCGCAGCTGTTTGTGTGCATAGCTGTGCACACATACATAGTCACTGGTCAGAGTTATGCTAATAACTTCTTTAGAGAGAATTCATGTACAATGAGCTCACAGCCACATATTTTATTTCTTAGCTTGATTGGCCACTGTCTTAGCCTGCTTGGACACAATCATGGAGTGCTACAAACTGGGTAGTTAATAAACAACAGAATTGATTTCTCCCAGCT
Organism: Ondatra zibethicus; assembly: GCA_004026605.1. Classification (NCBI taxonomy): domain Eukaryota; kingdom Metazoa; phylum Chordata; class Mammalia; order Rodentia; family Cricetidae; genus Ondatra; species Ondatra zibethicus. Next base: position 6,914 of record PVIU01001015.1, on the reverse strand, counting down.
CTGGAGCTGGGAGTCCAAGATGAAGGCATCAGCAGGCAAGGTTGAGGAGGGCCTCCTTCTGGACCATAGGTGAACGTTACCTTCTCAAGGCGCTTGCATGTTGTAGAGCGGCTCAGGAAGTTCTGGAGCTTTAAACAAGCACACATCCCACTTGTGTCCAAACGCCAACACCTTGCAAATTAGGTTTCAGCACTTGGACAGTGGACACAGCCACCCAGTTACTGCAGGGCATGAAACCTTGGTGAAGCACTTCCTGGGTGCACCTTCTCCTTTTGCAGCATGCTCAAGAGCTGCAGCCCTGGGGTCTGGCTGCAAGGCCTCTTAGTGTGGTTGGGAGACCTCCTCTCTTCCCTCCTCCCTACCTTTGAGACCCTGGGGCTTCCATGTGGTTGCTCCTTGGTCCTACAGCTTTGGACACCAAGTGTCACCCTGAGCAGTCTCTAGGTGAGTAGACAGGACAGAGAGGGCAGAGCTACCACAGAAGAGAGTCAAGTGGCTGAGTGGGAGGGTGCCCAGTCTCATAGCACCACACAGGTCTTCCCAGAAAATGGTGACATTGGCAGCAAGAAATCTGCTCTCCCTGGGCAGTGGTGGCACACACCCTTAATTCCAGCACTCAGGAGGCAGAGGCAAGCAGATCTCTGAGTTCAAGGCCAGCCTTGTCTACAGAGTGAGTTCCAGGACAGCCAGAGCTATGGAGAAACCTTGTCTCGAAAAACAAAACAAAAAAATCTGGTCTATGTGGACAGTCTAACCAATCTGGAATTTCTTGAGTATCTGTCTTGAGTGCCATTTACTAGATTCTTACAGAATACTGGGTCTTTTTAGGCTTTGAAAAGAATGGTGTTTTGTTGTTGTTTGTTTGTTTTGTTTTGTTTTTTTTTTAAAGAAAAGATTTACTTTTACTGTGTGTGCTCAGAGGCCAGAAGAGGGCACTGAGTCCCCTGGAGTTACAGCCATCTGACATGGGTTCTGAAATTGGCCTGTTTTCTCAGGGAATGGACAGGGTGACTCTTCTCCCAGGAATAATGAATAAAATCCTAATAATGAACACCCTATAGCCACTATGTCTCCAGTGTCTTCTCCTCCAGACCTCAAAACTCTGGGCGAACAACCAACCAGCTGCCTTATAGCCACACAGCAGGGCTCAGGAAGGCTTCAGGATGGGTAGATTTTGTCTCCTCCTGTTGACAGAGAAGGGCGGGTGCCCAGGGACCAGCCTTGGAAGCTGCTGGCAAGTGCCACAGGCACAGCTGAAAAACTGGGTGCCCACTTCTTGTGACTCTAGTTGTACCTGTGCCCAAGACCATCTGGCCAGCTGGGAAGAAGGTGCGAGTTCAACCTGAAAACAGCCCCTCCCAGAGCTTCCCAGCTGCCTCTGCTCAAGGCTGTCTGTTCCCACACCAGTGGGGATTACATCCTGTAGGGCTAGCCCCTGCAGGGGACAGCTGATGGCTTTCTCTGGTCTCAGCCAGGAGTCATTACACATGGAATGCCTGGTTTAAACAAGTGATTAGGCGACTCTATTAGAAATGCACGTGCTTCCCACCAGGGAAGGATGGGAACTTCCCAGACCAGCTTCTCTCCAGCAGGGACTTTTCCGGGGGACGCTGCATCCTTCCTTAGAATGCATCCGGCCCCTTCGGGAGAAGGGCTTTAAACTGGACGGGTGGTCAGCCAGAGCCCACTTCCGCTCACACCTTGTCAGACACAAGGACCCTGAGCAGTTTAAATGGTCTTAAAGCGCTCAGGGAGTCAGTGACTCACCAGCTAGCAGTGACTCGCTGGGGGTGTCGTGCTTCCTGAAGTTCCTTCACCTTCAGGAACTTCAGGGCAGGAGGGAGTCAGAGGGGAGATGAAGACTGACTGCGCGATAAATTTGCCCACCGGAAAAGATCCAGATATCCCAAAGCTCTGAGCCTGGCAGTCCAGGATGGGGATTCTAGGCTCAGGCAGGGCTGGGTGGAAACTGTAGGCTGCCTCAGGGGCCGTGATTTGATGAGGTTCTCAGCAGCTGTTCTGCCCTTTCGCGCTGTTTGCCCTCAGCTTGATGCAGGATGCTGGCAAGCCTCTTGCCATGGCCACAGCTTCCTCTTTCCCACTCAGGGGTGAATCTGGAAGAGGGGCTGAGTGAAGATGCAGCTGAGGCGGTTTACAGAAGCCTGTGTGCGGCAGAGCGCTGGCCTCCTCCACTACACAGGCAGTGATGGAGTGCCTTCCTCGTCGCCTCATTTTTCCTACTGTGACAGCTCCGTATCTACTGCTCCCTGTCACCTCGCTGACAGCCTTTAATGATGAAAACAGCCCCAGTGTCATATAAATTCTTCCAGCATCCTAGGGGCTAGGAGAGCAGTTTCAGGACGCTGGGAACCAAATGCTTTTCACTGCATGGTCAAAGAGAACAAAGCCTCCAAACATTAAAGACTTGTGTTCAAGTCCTGCCCTGGCATCTTTCTAGGTATTGACCTTGAACAAATTACTTAACCATTTTAAGCATCAGTTTCTAGATCATAAAATGAGAACAGTACCTCACAATATTATCTTGAGTGTTAGCTAGAATCTTGAAAGAGACTCTGGCGTACAGGTTTAACAAGTGAGTTCCTTTTCCTGGTGGGCATGGGTAGGGACATGAAATTTCTATCTCTTGGGCCTCAAACCCAGGACAAAAGCTTATCTGAGGTTCCTATTAACATATCAAAGTGGACACTTCCTGCCAGCTTCTCCTTCTCAGCATCTGCAAGTACCTGTTATGGAGACATCCTGGCTGGCATACCGTTCCCTCACCCCCACCTCTTCCTACCCTAAACTCTCTGGTCTCTTGTCTCTTGGCTGCTGCTTTTGGTTCCTGGCTCTCCTGTCTCCTCTCCCCTCTCTCCTTACATGGGACCAGTTTAGTCTGTCATGTTCACTCTGGACTCTACCAGATGCTTCTGCCTCTGGCTCTGCTCTCCCTCATATCTATAATAAACCTTCCCCATCCATACCTAGGAACATCATGTCCCCCTTTTCATTCACTGTCATTCTGGCAGCACCAATGAAGTATGAGGGAAAGGGGGCCCTTGGGGTGCCCACGTGATCAGGTGGAAGTGGTGGTCAGAGCTCCTTTCCTGTGCTGCTTCTGGCTGGAGTCTACCAATCCTCATGGCTTTGCCACACAGCTGTCCCTGGAGTTACTCCTCGACATCCCACAGCGGCCATCTGGGCTTCCCTTCTGTGTCTCTCATCCTTTTTCTCTGTCCTCATGAGAGTTGCTAATCTCCTTGGTGACTAGGACAGCTCCTCCTTCAGTCTTGCCACCACCTCCGTCCCCTGCACTCACATGGTCTGGAGCTTTCTGAGTCCTTGAATCTGTCTTTCTGGAATTTTCTTCTCTGCTCAGGGAATTCTTATTTATTTAGATCTCTCTTGTCATTCTTTCTGCTGCTATACTGCTGGTCCACCTTTAGCAGGCACTGGTGGCCTTGGCTGCCTCTCTAGGCTGAGTTCTTCAGGACAGGAACTGGGCACACGGCCAGTGTTTATCAGTATGTGTTAGGCGGAACAGATTATGGGGGTACCCTTTGAAGGAAGTGTCCTGTTAAGGGGGCAGTTCCTCTCCCACTTGGATCCTACCAGAGCAGGCCTGGTCCCCGTGTGTAAACAAGACACAGGGACCAGGCCTGCTCAGTTGGAGGTAGAGTACTTCTCTACTCCAGGCCAAGGCAAAGAGCCACCATCAGTTCAGGTACCTGCTCCCCTCTTGCAACTGCACAGCAAGACGGAAAGGACAGGGAGGGGACAAGGAAGGGAAAATGCAAGCATGAGACCTCAGAGTTTTATGAACCCCTAAGGCTGACACCCTGATGTTATTAGACAGATGAAGAAACCAAGGCAACTTACTGGTCAAGAGCCATTTGAGAAGTTACACAGCTAAAAATGGAGCTACACTGGTCCAGCCAACCCTGAAGCAAGAATTCTTTTTAAAGATGCCTCCTTCTGTAGAAATTGCAACATAGTCCCCAGAGAAGTCGGGGAAAGATTCACACTGAAAATCTGTATCTGTGTGGTTTGTGTTCTTGCCATCTCTTCTTCATAGACAACCGACGATAGGTATAAGTATGTATGTACTGATGGGCTGGCAGGTGCATAGATGGATGAATGGGTTTATGGGTGGGTGAGTGAGTGAGTAGGTGGGTGGGTAGATGGATGGGTAAATGAGTGAGTGGGTGGGTGGATGGATGGGTGGGTGAGTGGGTGGGTGGGTGGATGGATGGGTGGGTGGGTAGGTGAGTGGGTGGATGGATGGATGGGTGAGTGAGTGGGTGGGTGGTTGGATGGGTGAGTGGGCAGGTGAGAGGGTGGGTGAGTAAGTGGGTGGGCAGATGGATGGATGGATGGATGGATGGATGGATGGATGGATGGATGGATGGATGGATAGATGAGTAGGTAATATGATTGTTAATGTTGATTGTCAATTTGACAGGATCTAGGATCACTGAAGAGACAAGTCCGGGGGCATTTCTATGAGGGATTATCTAGATTAGATTAATTGATGTGGGAAGACTGATCCTAAATATGGGTAACACCATTTTATGGACTGGGGTACTGAACTTCATAAACAGGAGAAAGCTAATTGAACACTGGCATTCATTTCGCTCTGCTTCCTGACTCTGGATACAGTGTAACCAGCTGCCTGAAGTTGCTGTTGCCATGACATCCCCACTATAATGGATTGTAATTTTGAACTGTGAGCCAAAACAAGCCCTTCCTCCCTTAAACTGTTTGTGTCACAGTAACAAGAAAAGTTGCTTATACAAGTGGTGGACAGATGGATGTATAGATGTATGTATGGGTGGGCGGATGGATGAACACATGGGTGGATAAATAGGTGGATGGGTGAGTGGCTGGATGAGTGGTAAATGCGTGGCTGGATGGGTGAATGTATGCATGTATATATGTATGCATGTATATATGTATGCATGTATATAGGTGTGCTGGATAGTTTTATATCAACTTGACACAAGCTAAAGTCATCTGAGAGGAGGGAAACCTCAATTAAGAAAATGCCTCCATAAGATAGGGTTGTAGGCATCTCTGTAGGGCACTTTCTTAATTGGTGACTGATACCGGAGGGCCTGGCCCACTGTGGGCCGTGCTACCCCTGGAGTGGTGGTCCTGGCTTTTTTAAGAAAGCAGGCTGAGCCAGCTATGAGGTGAAAGCCTGTAAGCAGCCCCTCTCTGTGGCCTCTGCATCAGCTCCCGCCTCCAGGTTCCTGCCCTGTTTAAGTTCCCGTCCTGGCTTCCTTCAGTTGTGGACTATGATGTGGAAGTGTAAGCCAAATAAACCCTTTTCTCCCCAATGTCATGGTGGTGTTTTTTTTTCTTTTTTATCAAAGCAATAGAAACCCTCACAGTATGGATAAGACAGGGCTGATACAAATATGGATGGATAGGTGGGTGAATAGATGGTTGGATAGGTGAATATATACACACATGTCCATATGTGTCTGTCTGTCTGTATGAATAGAAAATTGGCTGCTTTCATTGTCAAGGTACTGGACAACATGGAATGTGGGTCCCAACATCAGCTTCTAAGGCATCCTCTACTAAGTGACACCATACGAAGCAGGGGGTGCCCTCTCTACTTACTGACAAGAAGCTCCCGAATGGCTCCTTCTCTGGTTTGGTGACATCCCTGACCAGTTAGTGACTTGCCATCCCACTGTGTGTGGTCATCTGTACTACCTGGCCAAAGTCTGCATGTCAAAGCATGGAGAGGAGGACCAGAGGGAGAAGTCAGGAAGAAGTGGTCTGTGTGAGAGAAGACAGGCATCTCAGACACAGGAGAGACACAGGAAGGGCTGGGACCAAGCTGCTTGGACCCAACCAGCCCATCTCCCCAGGGACTTGATGCCGCTCTTTGGATCAGAAATAAAAGATCTGAAAACACTTTGCTTTTTGGCATTTTTTTTCTTTTTATATGTGTGTTACTGTTTTTCTTTAGTTTTTAGCGAATGTTCCTTTAAAAAAAATAACCCAACAAACTTTGTTGTTTCCATTGAAGTTAAGAGGAAAGAGGAGAGCCACAGTTAAGGAGCTGGAGCGCGTGGGAGGAGAGGAGGGAGAAGAGGGGCTAATGGCCAGGAACTGGGCAGATCGCCTTCCTGCAGAGATGAGCTGTGGCATAGCCAGGACCCAGGTAGGCCACTATGAGCTCCTGATTCACAGCCCAGCCCAGGGTCTCAGCAACACTCACATACTTCCTTTGTGGGTGTCAGGGCTACCAAGACAGTGGCTGGCTTGACTGCGGAAGCCGTGGGAGAGAAGCCGCTCAGAGCTGGTCTCTGTTGACTAGAAGACTCTGAGTACAGGTAGAATGAAGGAGCAACCCAGGCTAGAAAGGAGCAGAAGGGCTTTGGGAGCTAGGCCTGTAGAGATAATCACTCATTTCCTTCCTTCAGGAGATTTCATGCCACATGAACTAAATAAAATACTACATAATTGCAAAAGAGGCTCTCACTGTGTATTAGATATACTATACTGTCACTGTGTCTGTCTGCCACCCTTAGAGTGACAGATGGCTTATCAAAAGCCACTCTGACATTTCCAAATGTGATGTTTGATAGAGGTGCCATTCAACAGGCCTAAACCTCAGGTAAGACCTGAATGTAAATGAGGAACACTTGCCTCCTTTGTCTCATGACTTAAAGGTGAGAAAAGGTGACAACAAGGCTTTCTTCAGGATAGCTGAGGATGGAAAGAGGGAGTTGTCCCAGAGGCTAAGGATGGAAAGAGGGTGTGGTCCCAGAGGCTAAGGATGAAAAGAGGGTGTGGTCCCATAGGCTAAGGATGAAAAGAGGGTGTGGTCCCAGAGGCTAAGGATGGAAAGAGGGTGTGGTCCCAGAGGCTAAGGATGGAAAGAGGGTGTGGTCCCA